>CAUYPK010163672.1:0-144197 GCA_963574355.1 Loris lydekkerianus
AGACATTTATATTCTACATTTAGTAAGTTTCACATGTACCCTTGTAAGATGCACTGTAGGTGTGGTCCCACCAATTACCTTCACTGCACCCATCCTCCCTCTTCCAAAATACTAGTTTTTAAAAGTCGGAGATAAGTACAACGAATTAATAGTAGAAATTGCCATTTATATGTTATCCTCTGACCAGGTCTGGTAACTCATGCCTATAATCCTAGCACGTTGGGTGGCCAAAGTAGGAGGATTACTCAAGGTCAGGAATTCAAGTCTGCAGCAAGCTGTAATGGCCCTACTGCACTCCAGTCTAGATGAAAGAGCGAGACCCTGTCTCTTAGGAAAAAAAAAAAATCATTTTCTTAAATTCCCTATTTGTAACTGTCAGAGAAATTTAGTGCTGAGGGTCCTTAGAGGCTTTAGGAACGTGCGTAATGCCTTATACCTCCTTCTTTGCAATTATTCACACTGCAGTTGTAAATAACTACTGGTTATCCATCAAAATGAACAACCTTGTTTATCTTAGCATGCAGTCACACTCTTTATGGACCAGAACCATAACACACACACAGACACAAACATTCACACATGACATCTTAAACTGCAAAGTAAATGATAAAATTGCCACAGAGCAAATAAAAATTTATAATTTCCTTTTTTTTGTTTGTTTGTTTTTGAGTCTCACTCAGTTGCCCTTGGCAGAGTGCCCTGGTGTCATAGCTCACAGCAACCTCAAACTCTTGGGCTCAAGCAATCTTCTTGCCTCCGCCTCCCAAGCAGCTGAGACTATAGGCGCCTGCCACATGCCTCATTATTTTTAGAGACCCAGTCTTTCTCTTGTTCAGGCTTGTCTCGAACTCTTGAGTTCAAGTGATCCACCCGGCTCAGCCTCCCAGAGTGCTGGGATTACACAATTTTTAAAGTAGTATCTTCTCAAATAGGAACCTTTGTAAAGAACAAAAAACTGGTTTCTTCTTTATATATCAGAAGTATAAAACTCAAAACACTTGACCTTGCATACTACTCTACCATTATCCCTACCATTATCAATTAACAAAACACTCAATATTAAAGTCAGTCACACAGTAAATTTCATGAAGAAATAACCATAGGAGCATTTTCTTTATTTTTGAGACAGTCTTAAGTTATCACCCTGGGTAGAGTGCAGTGGGATCACAGCTCACAGCAACATTAAACTCTTGCCTTAGCACTCGAGTAGATGGGACTACAGGTGCCTGCCACAACGCCTGGCTATTTTTTTGTTGCAGCTGTCACTGTTGTTTTAGCTGGCCCAGGCCAGATTCAAGCCTGCCAGCGTTGGTGTATGTGCCTGGCGCCCTACCCACTGAGCTGTGGGCACCGGCCCCCCCCCTTTTTTTTTTAAGACAGAGTCTTAGTATGTCACCCTCGGTAGAGTGTCTAGAGTGCCACGGCATCACAGTTCACAGCAACCTCAAACTCTTGGGCTTAAGTGATTCTCTTGCCTCAGCCTCCAAAGTAGCTGGGGCTATAGGTGCCCACCACAATGCCCAGCTAGTTTTTGTTGTTGTAATTGTCATTGTTGTTTGGCAGGCCTTGGCTGGGGTCAAACCCACCAGCTCTGGTGTATGTGGCTGGCCCTGGCCACTGAGCTACAGGCGCTGAGCCCATAGGAGCATTTCAAAAATATGTGTCACTGGACCCTTGTTCCAGAAGGTATGTTTGAAACCATCATACGAGAGAGGCTGTCACCACGTATCAGGTTAATAAGCATATGAAAGAAACTAGGAAAGTCAGCAATAAAATATCACAACACTGTCAATCTGGTGTAGTTCCTGAAATGTTGCAACACCTGAAAAACTCCAATTTTACACAAGCACACACAAATTAAAATGAAGCTACCTACCAGTGTCTCTTGTCTGTCAAAAGCTGGTTGGTCTTATTATGAGAGTCAAAAGCAAAAGCACTCCTGACAAAAAGTACTAGAAAAATAATTCTACACAAACCTTAAGATTTTATGACAATGATGCCAACTCCTGCCTACCTCTCTGGATTCATTTCTGGCCTCTCACCAACACCAACCCTCTGTGGCATCCCACCAGTTCCCAAACCTTAGTGTGTATATGAATCACTGAAGGAGCTTTGGTAAAGACCATACCAACATCTGTGCTTCTCACCTCCAGATGTTAATTCAGTAAGTCCAGGGAAGGTGTTGAAGAATCTGCATTTTGACATGTGATCCATGTAACTCTGACCATATTTTAGAAATTCTACTCTAGTTCTAGCATGTGAAGCTGCCAACTTCATCTTACCTCCACCC
Source organism: Loris lydekkerianus (assembly GCA_963574355.1). Taxonomy (NCBI): domain Eukaryota; kingdom Metazoa; phylum Chordata; class Mammalia; order Primates; family Lorisidae; genus Loris; species Loris lydekkerianus. The sequence goes on from CAUYPK010163672.1 coordinate 2,291, forward strand.
CTGTGTTGAGAGGACCTTTCCCTGTACCTCAAAATTTAGCAAAAACACTCCCCTTTTGAAGCTTCTTTCATCTTCTCTTTATGCAGAATGGACTTGTGCAACGTCATGTGATAGTTAAGAACATGGACTTTAGACTCAAAAAGACCCTGGGATCCAAACTCCGGCTCTGATACTTTCTACTGTGTCATCTGGGGAAATTTTCTGAACTCCTAAAAGCCTCAATGCCCTCGATCTGATGACACTAGGAATAGTATCTATATGTTAAAGGGCTGTTCTGAGGAGTAAATGCATGCAAAGCAGTTAGCACAGAGCCTGTGAACATTCAATAAATCTTACTAGTCGCTAATAACAAAATCTTTTTAATTATTAATTATAAAACATTCACCCTTGAAGACTCAGCTTAAATATATCCTCTATGAAGGCTGAGCTGGTTAGCCACTCTCTCTTCCATATCTCCATAGCATCTTGGACATCTATTTCACTGAAAGGTGATTTAAACATTTATCTTCATCATACACTGACCTTAAAAAAAAATCAGAGACCATTAAAAAAAGAAAAACTATCTTTTACCTGCAGTACAAAGACCCTCAAAATATATCCACCAAAATGAAAAAGAAACCCCACAAATAATGCTTATTAGGAAATAAATGGAAAATGTTTGCATTAAACATTTAAATGTATTAAAAATACTATTAAAAATAGTATTTTTTTCTCCTCAATTTGGTAGAATTAAAGATAAAGGCTAAAAAAACCTACCACAAAGTATAAACAGAATAAAAAGAATCAGTAAGAAACATGTTAACAAGGACAGCAATAGTCAAGAAGAACCTTCTAGTTGTTTTGATGTACTCCCCATAAGGATGCTTTCTTTATACTAACATAACCTCTTACTGGGAAGGTCCAAACATAAGCAGACTGCCATCTTTATTCAATAGAAAGTGAAGCTCCAGCTATCCAGCCAGGGCTATTACCAACTTCAACAGTAAATGGATAGCTAGGCCCACTATAGTACCATGCCTACAGTCAGAAAGCAAAGAGCCAGGTTCCATTTCCATACAATGCTATGTTTTTCTTCTGTGGAACTCTCATGAAGGACACACTCTACTTTTCTCTGTAATCCATAAATTTCTAGATTTAAAAATACACATTTCCAGGCTGGGGGCAGTGGCTCACACCTATAATCCCAGCACTCTGGGAGGTCGAGGCAGGTGGACTACTTGAGCTCAGGGGTTTGAGACCAGCCTGACCAAGAGCGAGACTCCATCTCTAAAAATAGCAGGGTGTTGGGGTGGGCTCTGGTAGTCCCAGCTACACGAGAGGATCGATCACTTAAGTCCAAGAGTTTGAGGATGCTGTGAGCTATGATGCTACAGAACTCTACCAAGGGTGACAAAGTGAGAATCTGTCTCTAAAATAAGATAAAATAAAATAAAATACACATTTCCTTTAATATATTATCCTTAAAACAGAAACCAACTAACTAAAAACCATATAACTAATTTCATGTTGACCAAGAGAATATTAAAAATTTACAACCACAAAATTTACAACCACAACTAGTTATAACTCAGTCACATTTAAAAGCCAATCCTTGACTTGGTGCTCAAAATTGCTTCATTAAAAACTTGCATTTCCAGTAATGACTATTCAAAAAGATTTTTACAACATCCTTCTCCTTGTTCCCTATATGCCCCACTGCAAAAGGTGAGAAGCCCTCTAGCTCAAACTTAATTCTTCAGCATCACCTTCCATTAAGCTATTCCATTTTCCAGCCACAATAACCATTCTTAAAATACACCCAGTCCTTCCCAGTCATAGGCCTTGTACCTGCTGCTCCTCTGGCTAGAATTACCAACTTCCTAACCCATCTCTCCAACTGGCAGTGCCACTCATTTTTCAGTCAGCTGAAATATCATAGCTACTAAGCCCACCCTCCTTTCCTCCCACAGTACTTTGTATGTGCCCTTTCTACTATTTACAGGCCTGTGCTGCTCCCATCTGGGCACTTTAAAGTAGGTGTATATAACCTTTTTTCTGCTGCACATTGCAAGAATAAGAATTGTCTTAGGTGGCACATAAAATACACAAACACTAATGAAAGCTAATTAACAAACAAAGGTCTGTGCATACTTTTCATGACATCTGACACCACAGGTAAATAAAAGTCCTCACAAAATCAGCATGCAGCCTGCCATTGAACACTCCAAATGTAAGGCTTTACGTTTGCATTCCTAAGTAAGCAACTGTGAACATTTAAAAAAAGTTTATTGAAAGAATGGATAATAAATTATCACACATATTGTACAAACTTAAGCAATAGTACCCAAATTTAGGGAAACATATTGTAAAGGTTTAAATTACCTTCATTTTGAAATCAAAAGAAACAACTGAAGACAGAGACATGAATGCCAAGTACTTCCTGATGAAAAAGAGGTACAGGGTAGTTGGGAATACCAAATCTTCAAAGAAAATATTGAAGTCTAAACTTCAGTACTTTTTGTTAAAATTTAAGAAACTACCTGTCCCTGTGTCCAAGGACAATTTGATAATTTTTTAGTAAGGGAATACATATTAAAGACAAATTAGAAACAGAAAAAACAGCTAGTAGAAAAAAGGTTTATCTTTATATTTAAGGATACTTTACAAGGTTCTTCTAAATTTTGAATTTTTTAGTACATTTTTGAATTATTTTCAATTGACGCATGCTCATAAAACTGGGTTACCATATAAAATGGCAGTTATTTTCCCTTTGATTTTAAACAATATGTGCTGCAAAATAAGAAAATATACTACCTAAAGATCAACATCATTTCCATTTTGATACAGAGAATCTCCTTTCAATCTCTATGTCAATTTACTTAAAAATCAACTAGGATCTAGAATCCCAACAATTCAAGAGTCACATGATGAATTCTCTATGTCACTAAATATTCTTTTAAAACAATCTCAACAGCTGCATTGCCATTCTTAAGAATTTTCTATTTATATTTTAATCACTCATGTTCTATATTGTTGAGTATTTGTTTCCTTTCTTATGCTTACTAATCTTCACCTGTCCATCTCCAAGTTCTCATGCCAGGGGTGGTTCTTTCTTTTTACCCAAGGGGACATTTGGAAACGTGAGGAGTCACTTCTGTTTGTCAGAAATGATCAGGGAGGATGTGCTAACAGAACTTGATTTAATGCTCAGCCACCAAGACAATAAATATCCCGGAACATATAGGCATGCCCCCAATACCTACAGCTAGCTTGCCCAGAATCAGGAAAGCAACACGAGCCTGCTCTCTGTGCAGGCTCGAGGGATCTGACCTATCCACACATAGACAGGAGACCCATAAAAGACAAACGTAGACTGGGTCCCTCGGGGATTTGAATTTAGAAATGTGGAAAGGGTGTTAACCAATCAGTAAATGAGATAAAAAGAAAGTCAAATGAGGACTTCTGGCACCATAGCATGAGAAGTTCTGCTGGCCTGCTCCCCATTGAAATTGGTAAATTTAAAAACTAAACCTCTGGGCCAGGTGCAATGGCTCACTCCTGTAATCCTAGCACTCTGGGAGGCCAAGGCGGGTGGATTGCCTGAGCTCACAGGTTCAAGACCAGCCTGATCAAGAGCGAGAACCCACCTCTAAAAATAGCCCGGCATTATGGTGGGCACCTATAGCCCCAGCTACTCAGAAAGCTGAGGCAAGAGAATCACTTGAGCCCAAGAGTCTGAGGTTGCTGTAAGCTATAACACCACAGCACTCTACTAAGGGTGACAAAGTGAGACTCTGTTTCAAAACAAACAAACAAGAAAACTAAACCTCTGGAAATAGTTCTAAAGGCAAAAAGCAAATGAAGAAACATCTACACAAACTCAACAAGAGAGACTGGAAGGCCAGGCACAGTGGCTCCCGCCTGTAATCCTAGCACTCTGGGAGGCCAAGGCTGATGGATTGCCCCAGCTCACCAGTTCAAGATCAGTCTGAGCCAGAGCTGAAGCCAGAAGCCAGAAACCAGAAGCCTGAAGCCAGAAGCCAGAGCCAGAGCCAGAGTGAGACAAGGTCTCTAAAAATAGCTGGGCATTGTGGCGGGTACCTATAGTCTCAGTTACTTGGGAAGCTGAGACAAGAGAATAACCTAAGCCCAAGAGTTTAAGGTTGCTGTGAGCTGTGACGCCACAGCACTCTACTGAGGACAAAAAAGTGAGACCCTGTCTCAAAAAAAAAAAAAAAAGGCTGGAGTCTCTTGTATCTGAACCAAGATCACTACCCACCTCTAATCTCGTAACTCAGGGTGGCTACTCTATATCAGGCTACTACAGTCGAGAACACAGAACTCCCAGCTCCACCTTGCTTCCAGTTGGAGGACTTTCTTCCTAGGAAGAGCAGAATGTCAGCATTTCTCACCTGCCCTCAGATGCCTATTGCTAAGGCTAAGTTCTATGTGCGTGCAGTTGAGAGGTAGGGTTTCCCATGTTCTGCCCAGCCTTTACTCACAGGAACACTCTACCTTGGGCACAGCATGCTCAGAAAACTGGTGCCTGGCTCGGCGCCTATGGCTCAAGCGGCTAAGGCGCCAGCTGGATACACCTGAGCTGACGGGTTTGAATCTAGCCCGGGCCAGCCAAACAACAATGATGGCTGCAACCAATGATGGCTGCAAAAAAAAAAAAAAAAAAAGAAAGAAAAAGAAAACTGGGGCCTTTGATCACCCTGCTCCAGCTTGTGAGATTGTGCCAGGAGAGGCAAGCTGAGAGGACCTAAGGCTGCCACCTCATCCCTACCCCTCACCAGAGCTCAGCTGCTAAAGCTGGGATGTCATTCAGCAAGAAGCCTGCCACTGCTCCCACCATCAGCTCCAGACCCATGGCTCAGAGATTTTGCCTGGAGAAAATGCAGGCTATAAGCCAAATAGCTCCTGATCTCTCCCCAAAGAAATTGACTTCATTTGCAGTCAAATTTGGGGAAGATGTGGTGGAAGGTACTTGGAAAGACATTCAAGATACACACTAAACTGTAGGTAATCTAGTTTGCAGGAGATAACTAGGTGCTAAGATATATGGGAGGAGCCATCGTAGGGTCAAACAAACATCAAACACTGATCTCAGAGACTAATCCTTCAAAGGAGCCAGAATTTAATTAGACTAATTTGGGGGAACAATTTATGACACCATGGCACTCTACCAAGGGTGGACAAAGTGAGACTCTGTCTCTAAAAAAAAAAAAAGAGTAAGAGATACAGATGTGACAAAAACAAGAGGTCAGAGTTTTGAAGATGCTATTCTAATGTTGCTGATTCTGAAAATGAAGGAATGAGGGCACCACCTATGGCTCAAGGAGTAGGGCGCCAGCCCCATACACCGGAGGTGGCGGGTTCAAACCCAGCCCCAGCCAAAAACTGCAAAAAAAAAAGAAAGAAAGAAAGAAAATGAAGAAATGGGTCTCAGCCAAGAAATGTAGGTGCCCTCTAGAAGCTGAAGAAGACAAAGAAAGGTATTCTCCTCTAGGGAAGGAACACAACCTTGGTGACACCTTGATTTTACCCAGTGAGACTCATTTGGCACCAGAAATGTAAGATAATAAGCGTGTTGGTTTAAGCCATTAACTCTGTCAACTTGTTACAGCTACAAGACACTGTAAACATATCTTTTATGTTTTGATCCTATAATGTGCACTGCTCCATTTAAGATAACTGTAGTTTTTTAATGTTCTATTATCTTCTAAAAAATATTTTTAATGGGAAAACCCAAAATTTCTTCTTAGAAGTCATTTTAAATAGGCAAAAGAACATTAACACAAGGGTACAATTGGTATTCTTAAACTGCTAGTGGTTTAGCAAATTAGAATAACCTTCCTGGAGGGGAATTATATATGAAAACCCTTAAAATGGTCCTAGTCTCTTTAATCAGGTTAATTCCCCTGGTAGATTTCTAAGAAGTCATAATAAATAATCACAAATGTTTATGCACAAAAATGTTCAGGGCATCTTTGTTTACAATAGCTGAACAGCCTAAATGTCAATAATCAGGGAACCATTGAATAAGGACTGCTGCATCCATATTGTGAGACCATTAAAAATTATGCTTAGTGAAAATCTTCAATGAAATGGGGGAATATTTAAAGTACAATCTTAAATAAAGAGATAAAAATAATATATAAATACAAATACATTTAGTAAAATCTCAAGTAACTTACAATACATACATACATCATACACATGAGAAAATGCAGCAGAAATAATGTCAAAAAGTTTAATAGTCACTTCTGTGATAGAAGTATGCTGATTTTAATTATCGTTATTTTTATTTTTTGATTACTTCTTTTTATTGTTTCCAGAGTTCAAGCCATAATACTACTAAGTACTGTTTAAGCCCTTTTTATAACAAAAATCCTTTTAAGTTCTTGAAATTATATCTTAATTCACTTTCAGAATAGCACTAGGCACATTTATTTTTCTAAAAAACAAAGAAATGGAGCGACTTCCGGAAATCAAGCCATCAGGCAAACTCACAGCCAGCATTGAACCGAGGCTATTTCCTTCCAGAGCTGCTGTTCTTAATCGTTGTTAGATTTCTCCTATATTATAATATACTGTAATATTTTTTATGATTTTAATTTTTTTATTACAGGTTAATGTGAATGGTTTTAATTTTTTTAAGAGCGAGGGAATCAGTCTGGCTTGAAACTCCTGGGCTCACGCAATTTTTCCACCTCAGCGTCTGATAAGTTTTTTCTTTGAACTTTAGATATACAGGCTCCTTGACTTACAATGGGGTTAGAGCCTAACAAATGCATAGTTAAGTTGAAAGTGTCGTAAGTAAAAAATGCAGTTAATACTACATATACCAAAACTATTGATTATCAAAGTTTAGCCTGGCCTACTTTGAACATACTCAGAACATTTACTTTAGCCTATGGTTGGACAAAATCACCTAACACATTTTATTTTTAATATAGTGTTGAATATTTTATGTAACTTATGGAAAACTATACTGAAAGTGAAAAACGAGGCTTTTGAACCATAGTAAAGTTGAAAATGCTAAGTCAAACTATCACGAGTTAGGGACTCAGTAATTTCCAATTTTTCAACAACACACACATTTATTTCTTCAGAATCCTTTATTAAAAAAAAGTACTCGATGATGCTTAAAGGTAAATGTACATTACGTTTATTACTGCAGCACAAAGCCAGAAGATGATTACACTAATGGGTTCTAAACTGACACTGGTCAATCTCCTGATACTGTTTACAAAATGGAAAGACATCAAGCACATTCCCACCTTGGGTCTTTGCCAGGAAAGTTCTTTTCCTACATGTAGGGATCTATGTGGCTATTTCTATACCTCCTTTCAAGTCTGGACTCAAATGTCATGTCACTTTCTCAATAAGGCCTACATCACCTCCCTGTTCAACACCAAAAACTGCTCTGCAAAGTGGCACCCTTCACTCTATTCTAATTTTCTTCTTTCCTTACAACATTTTAAAAAAAGTATATTGTTCAATTTTTTTCTCCTCACTGGAATAGAAATCTGAGAAAAAGATTTTGACTTTTACTCACTGCTATGTACAAAACATCTAAAAGACAGCTTAATACATAACACACACTAAACATTTATACAATATGTTAATATACTAATGACATGTCAAAGGATAGAGTCAACAGTACAATTTCTAAGAATTACACCTACTGAAAATTGGACACTTTTCTGCACCTGTGTATATCAAGCAAAATATGTAGATGGCATCTGAAATTCTTAAAAGAAAATCTGTCCATCTTTACTGTTCCTATTTGTTTCAGTTTGTGTCTACCAAAGACTTGTGGCTGACTTACAGAAAAAAATGTTCCAATTTTATCTTGTTAACATTGCGCAGCAGAGACCAGGATAGCAAATTAAGTAATTTTCAAATATTTATATATTAGGCCAAATACGTTAAAATGTACACAAGCTCTAATACTACCCTGTATTATAAAACAAAAACAGTTTTTAAAATTACATTTGCTTTGCTATTACATACATTGTATAAATTGCAACAATCCAAAACTAGGATGCTAAACATAAATTCTGATAGGCAATAACCCTTATAACTTTTTTAGTTCAAGTGGTATTTCTTCAGATTGTAAATGTTTATTGACCCAATAAGATATTATTTGGGAAATGGGGAAAACTTAGTCAAGTATCCAAGTCCAGGCTCATTTTCTGAAGCAATATGCAGTTAAAAACAGGCAGTTATGGGGGCTCACACCTGTAATCCTAGTACTTTGGGAGACTGAGGCAGGAGGACTGCTTGAAGCCAAGAGTTCAAGACCAGCCTGAGAAACATAGCAAGACCCAGTCTCCACAAAAAAATAGAAAAATTAGCCAGGCATGGCAGTATACATCCATAGTCCCAGGTGGCCGAGGAAGGAGGATCACTTTAGCTCAAGCGTTTGAGACAGCAGTGAGCTATAATGATGCCACTGTACTCTATCCCATGCAACAGAGCAAGACACTATCTCAAAAAATAAAATTAAAAAGAAAAAACAAAACAAAACAAAACAAACCTGCCAAATATTTGAAACGTGACCCAATCAGAACTTATTTCCCACTCAGCACCTGTATCTCAGCGGCTAGGGTGCAAGCCACATACACCAGGGCTGGTGGGTTCCAACCTGGTCTGGACCTGCCAAACAACAATTATAACAACAACAAAAAAAGCCCGGCTTTGTGGTGGGTGCCTATAGTCCCAGCTACTTGGGTGGCTGAGGCAAGAGCATCGCTTAAGCCCCAGAGTTTGAGGTTGCTATGAGCTGTGACCTCATGGCACGCTACTGAGGGCGACATAGTCAGACTCTATCTCAAACAACAACCACCACAACAAAAGAAACAACGTATTTCCCTACAATTTCTTCAGTAACCAGATCATCCCTTTATATTTTTAAAGCAATTTTCTAATAATTTTTACTGGCTGACCCTGTGACACGGACTCTAGAACTCCTAAATACAACAGTTCTGATAGAATGCAAGGGAAAAACCTCCCAAAGATATGGTTTAGCCAATACCTCTGAATGATGCTCTACACTTCCAGTGTCTGATCCAGAGTGCTGATCATTTACATCATCCTCACCATCTGAGCCTGAATCTCGTTCATCCTGTACTGGGGTAGCGCCACCATCATCTGCTTAAAAATAAAACAAAAACTCACTTATGGTATAAGATGGATGACTTTTACAGCTGAAATCAACACAATGAACAAAGAATACTATATAAAAGCAAAAGTTACCATGTATGAAGCATAACTAATGATGCTAATACTTTGAACTAAATAATACTCATACAAATACCAACAATGACAATACGCATGTGTGGCAGCAAAAGTACATCATAAAGGAAATGTGAAGCTTAAGAAACACAACTAAAAACCAAGCCGACAGACTTGACACCTGTGGCTCAGTGGCTAGGGCGCCACCAGCCACATACACTGGAGCTGGCCCAGACCTGCCAACAACAACAACAACCAAAAACAAAAAGCAAACAAACAAACAACAACAACAACAAAAAAAAAAACAGGCGTCTGTAGTCCCAGCTACTTGGGAGGCTGAGGCAAGAGAATCACTTACGCCCAAGAGCCAGAGGTTGCTGTGAGCTGTGATGCTACAGCACTCTACCCAGGGCAACATAGTGAGACTCTATCTCAAAAAAAAAAAAAAAAAAACAAAAAAAAAAAAAACCCTAACCCAACAAATTCTAAATAACAGGGTGCCATTTAACTATGTGAACTGAATTTAGGTTAAAAATTCAGATTTGTAATCTTTCTCTCCATAGCACCTACCACCTTCTAAGGTACTATATGATTTACCAAGTTATTTTACTTAATGTGAGTCTTCTCCACTTGAATGAAAGCACCCCAAGAGCAGGGATTTGGGTTCACTGCTGAACCCAAAAGTCTACAATACCTCCTAGTACATGATGTACTTAATTGCTTAAGAATAAAGAATACAAAGAACTCCAGTCCAGAAATAGTGAAAACTCATTAAAGTAATACATATATTACAAAATGGTTAAATATGAATTGCTTCCTAACTTTAACCAATACTTTACAAAGTTAAAATCATATTGAGAGAAACTCAGGGCTTTTAAAGTATACAAGAAAACTTGGTTAGAGGTTTAATAAAAAGAAACGTTTTAGGGTGGCACCTGTGGCTCAAAGGTGCAAGGTTCCCAGCCCCATATGCCTGAGGTGGTGGGTTTAAACCCAGCACCGGACAAAAACTGGGGAGAAAAAAATAAATAAATAAATAAACTAAACATTTAAAAAAATTAAATAGTCACTTATAGAAAACCAAAAAAAAAATGTGTTAAGAATATAGACACTACTAAGGAGCTCATCTACTCAGTTAAGGAGAAAAATTTTTTACAAAGTCATAATAAAAACAGTTTTGAAGTTTAACAATTACACTGCAACAGTGGGAGAACAGGGAGAAGAGGGTACTTAAGAGGCTAAAATACTGTCCCGCCATAACAGAAATCACTACAGAATGCCCAAAACTGATGCAACAAGAGATAGCATAAATACAGAGGTAAATACCCAAACAGCTAAAAGAATAAAAAGTCAGTGGACGGGGGAAATTAGGTAATTATTTTATTACCTCTTTTAGCCTTTAACTTATGTATTATACATAATTAGTTTTTGAAAAAGTAACTTAGAAACATGAATTGAAAAAACTGTTTTGAAAACAGGAAACATTTTAAGCAAAGGAGCAGTGCATGCTTGGAAGACTATAGTCATTATTACTTGCTACCAGATATAAGGAAACAACTCAAAACAGAAAAAAAGGTTAAGACTTAAAAAATTATTTAAGCACTTCGATACAGAACACCCGAATAGAACTAGCACACGTAGGGGGAAGCAAACGTAACATGTTTTCTTCCACTTGGCTCTGCCTTGCTCATCTATCACTGGTGCCCAGCACGGGGCTAGCACAGGGGAGCCCAGTAAGCGTTTCCCGAATAAACAAACAGAAAAGAAGGGAGACCAAACGTAAGTGAAGAGAAAAAGGAAAGATGTCAAGGAGAAGAAAACCGCAGAAGCCGTCACAAAGTGCCGGGCGTGTACTCCTCTAAAGTACGCATGCTACTCAAACAAGGGTCCCGCATTTTCTGACGTCCGGTGTTGCAGGCGAGATGAATGAAGCTCTAACTCGGAGTTAAAAGTCTAGGAAGCATCCCCCACCCCTAGAATTCTCAGAAAATTCTCAACTTCTGAAAAATCCCTTAACAGTGAAGACTTCTCTCTCCCTGTCACTTTGCACACAGTGGGAGTTTACACGTATGGAAGCGGCTTCTCAATTTGAGCACAACCCCTCGCCGATTCGGAAGATGGCTTTCCGTCTAGAATCCCCTCCACGGGGTTCTAACTTCGGGGTTCGCAGCTAGTCGGCGGGCTCCCCCCACCCCGCCTCTCGGTCCACTTGAAACCCGGACCGGGAGAGAACGTCTCCGAGCCTCCCTCCTCTCCCTGCGAGGATGCAAGGCCGAACTCCGCCAAGTAACTACTCCGGCCCCCAGCCCTGTCCCTCGAACCCCTGCCCCACCTGACTGGTCGCCACTGTAATATTCCGAGTCCATGGCAGGCGGGCTCTCAGCGGGGAGTGTCCGCGCCCCGCGCCGCCCCTGTCACCTCCTTCCAGGCGATGTGACCCCCGATGGCACGCCCCGGTGCTCAGACGCTTCCGCCCCACCGGAGAGTTTGGAAAGTGCAGAGAGTAAGGAAGCACCAGCAGCAGAGTCAGAATGCTTCGACCTAGAAGTCCCGGAGGAAAATGCCGTACCCGGCAGTCCGGCAGACGAGTGGGTCGGCGCTTCACTTCCTAGAAGTACCTCTGGGGCCAAAATGGCGTCGGCCCACGACCCTCAAAGGAACTCAGCGCGCAGGCGCCGCCACCCGTCAACCGGCCAATGAAAGGACGCAATGATAATGACGCAAGTCACGGCCGGAAAGGAGGACTAGTGGGATAATTGAGCTTAGCTCCGGTTTCAGTTGAATACCTTCTTCGGGAGGGGCCTGGTCTGTCCACTGTGGAAAAAACAATGTTACTTTTTCGGTTGTGTATCCTTGCCTTGTTTGAACAACTTTTGAGTTACTCTTCCGAAAACTGAAGACTGCTAAAATTACATTTTTTTTTTCATTCGCCCCAACCACTGCGTTCCCGGCATGCCCCGAGGCTCTTGATTCCCGCCCTTAGTACGCAGAGGAAGTGGCGCGTTGCTCCCTGGGACTTGTAGTTTGAAGCCTGGAGAGAGGCGGTGTCGCTGATGTGATCTAAAGTGCCTTCTTTCAAGGCGTTTTCTTCTTGAAAGTAGCGACTTAATTTCCACCATAAGTCATTTGGTCAACAATAAGAAGTATATATCTTTGCTTCCAGAAAGTGTCTCCTAATGAAACCTTGAACTTACCTGAGCCCTAATGCTCCTGAAAAACAGCAATGGTTAGGAAGCTTACCTATTTGTGCTTCTGGAAGGACTCACTGTACAGAGCTACTCTTCTCCCTGTGACTTAACTTAAAACTCATGCAAATGATCCCCTTGTTTACCGGTGACAAGCCTAGACAAAGACCTTTTCATTTTTTCTGCATCTGTTGATATGGCCTGATACAGATTGTCTCTTGACCTGATTAGTTGAGATCAAAACTATTTGCCCCTCGAAACTAGCTAGAAACAGAGATAAACATTTTCTGTTCCCCTGACAGAAACTTATCCCTATTACAAACCAATCCCAACTACCAATCATCTCACCTCTGTTCCTATAAAAGTCTAAGGCAGTGTTTTTCAACTTGTTTTAATGTCATGGCACACTTGAACCTATATTAAACTTTCACAGCACCGTTATATTATATTGATCAAAAAAACAATAAAAATATATACTTACTGTGCTTTGACCTTCTTTTGAAAATAATTTTATTAATGATATTTTAAAAATTTTCACCGCGCACCTAAGGTCCTATCATGACACACCAGTGTGCCATGGCACACTAGTGGAAAATCACTGATCTAAGGCAAAACCGTCCTGAGAAGAGACTTGTCTGGGATACTCTCCCTATTGCAATAGCCTGAGTGATTCAGTTATAAACAATGCAATTGCAAGTAAATGACTGAATCTTAACATAAACGCTAACTAGATGGTTTGCAGAATGGAGAGATAGAAGCAGAGTAAACATGGACACTACTATGTGCTTACAAGTCTGTGTTCCAGAAGTCTGCAAAGAAGTATCCAATCCAGTTTTTGCGCCCAGAAAGTCAACAATTTAGTTGAATCAGAACATACTTTCCTTTTTTTTTTTTTTGCAGTTTTTGGCCCTGGCTGGGCTTGAACCCACCACCTCTGGCATATAGGGCCGGCACTCTACCCCTTTGAGCCACAGGCGCTGCCCCGACATACTTTTCAAGTAAACAGACAGCCTAAGTTAAAGCAGTGTGTTTGTCAATATAAATGCAACTTCAAGAGAGTTCCCCAGAGCTCCTTTCCACCAGCTTGCTGCTGTCCTTCTGGGACTCTTGTAGAGAAATTCTGGGGCAATACAGATACACCTTTCTGAATCTTGCTTTCCTTGAGGACTATTGTCTCCTCAGCCTTTATTCCCCATATCCCATATAGTTGGCCCATGGTGATGGGAAGGAAACACCCAGAAGAGAAACTCTGTTCCCCATCAAGGATACTAAGGGAAGAGAAGATAAGGCTGGAAAGGTAAACTTGCACCACTCCAGAACTCTTTTTCCCTTGATTGATAACATAGATACACTGATTTTCTTAAGTGAATGTAAGATTTATTTGGCCAGCCTCTTGAGACACTTGTGACTTACTGAACATCAGGAAGCAAGAGGCTATGGCACTAAGGAACAGGCTAGCACTAGCAGAGCTTCAGACTGAAGACTCGGAGCCCTAGGTTCTGAGCCTAGCTCTACCTTATTGTGCTTAGTGACCTCAGACAGGCTACCAGTCTTCAATGAGCCTCAGCTTCCCCATGTGTCAAATGAGGGATTGAATGAGAAGATTTCAAGGACCCTTACAAAGATTCCTCTATCAGAGAAGCCAGGTCTCTAAGCGTGACCATGTTTCTGTGAAACCTTGTGTTCTGAGCTCACTGCCCTGGCTGTATGTGTGTTCTTATATGTCCCAATCTCACAACTCAGTGGGACACAGACAGGATTTGTTCTGCCAAGACTGTAATATTGAAGACTGGGACTCACTTGAAAGCTTATTAATTCTAGGTAATTAATTACTAAGTGTCAATACAATGGCATATTATGCACCCAGGGCAATACTACTCAAAGTGATATACAGATTCAATACAATCCCTACCAAAATCCCAAGGGCATTTTTTGGACAAAAATGAAAAAAATCATCTCAAATTTCATACGCCATTTCATGGAGCTCCAGAATAACCAAAACAATCAAGAACAGGAAAAATCACACCTGATTTCAAAATACACTAAAAAGCTATGGTACCCAAAAAGTGTGGAATTGGCACAGGGGTGGACATATAGACTATTGAACAAAATTAAGAGCCCCAAAATAAACCCTTCCATGTAATGTCAACTGATTTTTGACGAAGATGCCAAGACCACCTAAAAGCATTCTCTTCAACAAATGGTACTGGAGAAACTGGATATCCACATGGAAAAGAATGGGGGTGGATTCTTATCTTACATCATATACATAAATTAATTCAAAATGAATCAAAGGCCTAAATCTAAGAGCAGAAACTTTCATATGTATAAAACTCTAAGAAGAAAACATAGGAGCAAATCTGTGTGACCTTGAATTTTGCAATGGTTTCTTAAATATGACACCAAAAACATAGGCAACAAAAAGAAAAAAATGGATACATTGAACTTGATTAAAATAAAAAACTTCTGTGCTTCAAAGGATCATTATGAAAAGAGGGAAAAAAGGCAACTTCCAAAGTGGCAGAACACTTATATAAATCATATATCTGATAAGGGTTTATTGTCTAAAATATATGAAGAACTCCTAAAACTCAAGAGCAAGAAGATATCCCAATTCAAAACCAGACAAAGTACTTAAATAGACATTTCTCAAAGAACATAAACAAATGGGCAATGAGCACATGAAAAGATGTTTGGCATCCGTAGTCATTAGGGAGATGCAAATCAAAACCACAGTGACAGGGCACCACTTCACACCAACAAGAATAGCTGTAATCAAAATAACAAAAACAACAAATGCTGGTGAGGATACTGAGAAATTGGACTTTCATACATTTGCTGGTGGGAATATAAAATTGGCAGAGCTGCTATGAGAAAGTTTGGTGGCACCTCAAAAAGTTGAATGTGGAATTACCATATGAACTAGCAATTCTACCCCTAGGTATAGACCCCCCAAAATTGAAAACAGGGGCTAAAATGGATTTTTTGTTTTTAAAACACACTTTTTATTTTGGAATAAATTTAGATTTACAAAAAATTTGTTAAGATAGTTCAGAGCTTCCATATATTTCTCATTCAGCTTCTCCTAATTAACCTCCTACATTACCATTTATTATCATATTACATTTGTCAAAACTAATAAATCAGCGTTGGTGCATACAATTGACAAAACTCTAGACTTTATTTCTATTTCAGTAATTTTTCTACCAGTGTCCGTTTTCTATCCCAGGATCCTACTCAGGAGACCGTGTAATCATCGTGTCTTCCTAGTCTCCTCTGGTTTATGACAGTTTCTCAGACTTCTCTTGTTTTTCATGGTCTTTCATGTCTGTAAGACTACAGAGGTGCAGTGCCCTTCCCGTCACAGCATGTAAACATGACTTATCACCGGTGGTGGCACATTTGATCACTTGGTGTGTTTGTTTGCTGCGCTGCAGTAACAAATACCACAGACTGGGTAGCATAAAGAACAAATTTATTTTTTTACAATGCTGGATGCTGGCAGTCCAAGATCAAGGTGTCAGTCTGGTTGGTTTCTTCTGCAAGACGTCTTCTCCCTGTGTCTCACATGTTCTTCCCTATGGGTGTGTCTGTGTCCTCATCTTCTTGTAAGGACACCAGTCAGATTGGATTACAGTCCACCCTAATGACCTCATTTTAATCACCATTTTAAAGGTTCTATCTCCAAATACAGCCACATTCTTCAACAAAACCCATATGCTTCAACATATGAATTTTAAGGAGTCACAATTCAGCCTACAGTGCTTGGTTAAAGTAGTGTCTTGTAGGTTTTGCTAGTAAAAGTTACTATTTTTCTCTTTCCATACTCTGTTCTTTGGAAGTGAGTCAGCAAGTCCAGCCTACAAGAAAAGAGATGTGAAATTCTCCGATTAGAGACAGTCAAACAAGCAAGTGCAGTAGTTCTCAACCTTCCTAATGCCACAATGTATTTTCATTGTTAAAAAGGGGTCGCGACCCACAGGTTGAGAACCGCTGAAGTAGAGGATTCCCTGGAAAATGCTTTCCAAGTTCCCTGTGTCTGTGTGAGTCCTCTCTGCCTCCTGCTTCCCTGAATCGTTTGCTGCAGAACAGGGACTCAGTAAACATCACTGAGCAGGGACTCAGTAAACACCACTTCCCAGGGCCCGGGAAGAGGTCCACAAGGGTCCCTTTAAGGTTCTGGGCATCCATTTGAAGACAGTTGATATTCTTGGGGCTGAATTTAATGGGAGCTGCAAAGCTGGAAAGATAATTACACTAGGGGAAGATTTAGGAGAAGTGACAGGGAAGTGGTAATCTCTAGTTTTAGAAACTATGAAGAAATAAAAGTTATTTTTCAAAACCAACTTAAAGAAACAGTGAGTTTTCCTGGACAGTGACACCTGCTCAGGGCTTGGTATGGTAAATACATACCCATATGGAGAGCAAACCCTGCCCTGCCCAGTCCAGTTTGCTTGTAGCTGGACTACAGGTCCTTTGGGCTGCAGATGTGTACCTGGCCATTCCCAGAGACTAGAATTGATGAGATTAGCTCTGCAGCTCCCTGCCCACAAAGGCCTGCAGTTTCACTGGACATAAAAACAAGTTTATGGGTTTGAATCCTGGCTCTGTCGTGTCCTGGCTGTGTGGCTTTGGGCAAATTGCTTAGCCTGTCTGTGCTTCAACTTCCTCATTTATAAGTTGGAGAGGACAGTACTATTTATCTCACAGTTATGAGGATTAAACACATTGATATATTTGAATATTGATTCCTGGGACATAATATAATGTTAGTCATTATCATTATTATTAGAAACTGTGAAGATACAAAAAGACTAACATGTGATTATTGCCTTAAGAAGCTTATAATCCATCAGGAAGTCCTACTGTGAAAACAGTACATGCTGAGAGGTGAATTGTGTGATGTAACAAGTGTTATGAAGATTAAAAGGATTTGTTACCCCTGCCTGGAGCTCCACGGGCTCCATCACTTTCTAGGCCTCAGAATTCCCTGCTGGAATGTTCTGCATGTCATCATTAGATGGAAAAGACAGAGTGTGCAGGAGATTTTCATAGACCCAGCCTGGAAGTGGAGACCCTCTCTTGTCCTCATTCTGCAGCCCCTTCTAACTGTGAACAAGGCTCGGAAGAATATTCAAGCTGTGGAACCAGGCTAGAATGAACTGTAGCAGTCAGGGCAGACTCACTGGGGGGGATTGTTTGAGCTGGTATTTAAAGGACAAAGGTAGATTTAGATGGAAGAAGGATCATGTTTTAATCATGGTAGGTTAACTACCTACCATGTAGTTATATTGTGGTTACTAAAGTATCAGCAACAAATTTCAATGGCTTGACACAATAAAAGTTTATTTCTTGATCTTGTCCGTGGTTAGTGTGGTTAGTGATGGGCTACAGGTGGCACTCTGCTCCCTGTAGTCATTCAGGGGCTCAGGTTCATTTCATATTGGGGCTCCATCACTTTCTAGGCCTCAGAATTCCCTGCTGGAATGTTCTGCATGCCACCATTAGATGGAAAAGACAGCGTGTACAGGAGGTTTTCATGGACCCAGCTTGGCAATGGAGTGCACCTCACTGATCCTCATTCTGTGGCCCCTTCTAACTGTGAATGAGGCTGGGAAGAATATTCAAGCTATGGAACTAGGAGGAAAAGAAAACTGATGTTGTGCCTGTGGAACATTCCAGGCAGGGGTAAGAAATTCATCCTGAGGTTGGATTAGCTGAGGGGTAAGAAATCCATCCTTTTCCAGAAATGAAGCTCTTAGCAATAAGCCTAAGCCTCTCAATCTCAACCTCTTCAAGAGTCAGATGAAGTGGCGTTGTCATCATCATAATCAGCCTCATCAATGTCATTTGTCTAGTTAATGAGTTGTCAAGTTGTCACATAATCAAGTTTTGCTTTTCCTTTCCACTACCTAAATCTCCCCAGGGCAATAAGATCAGTCACCAGAATGCCATTGACTCTGGTCGTGGACTCTGGTCCCTGTTTATAACCTGTGGCCTAGGTTTAAATGCCAGGACCCAAGACTTAGATTTATCCACTGGATCGCCAAAAGCTCTCTGGAGAGGAAGAAGTGACCCTTTCATTTTGTGTCCCTATTTTCCCCTTCCTGCTGCCTTGGACAGATCTCTGGGTGGACCCCTCAAGGGGTTTATAGTGACAAAAAAAAACATGAGAAATGAGTCCTAAGAACATAAATGCCTACCTGGCCCATCAGGACTTTGGATCCAAGGCCCCTCTCCAGTCTAGGTACAGTTACCTCATAGTTGCTGATCCAGGAGGATGAAGTACTTGGGCCATCCTGGAGACACAGTAATTTTCTTGGCATGTTAGAAATAGGATTCCAAGGAAGCAGTGGTCCAACAGCCCCTTCTCTGTACCCTCCCTCTGAGCCATATCTTCCTGCCATTCAAGGAGGCCAAGGGCCAAGGTCACCTTTCCAGGAGGACATCCATCTGGTCCTTCATGACTTCCTTTTGCTCTCAGCCTCAGTTGTACTAGGGTCTAGGAACTATACATTGGTTCCCAATGGGGGATGACTTTGTCCCCCAAGAGGCATCTGTCAATAATATTTGAAGACGTTTTGATTTGTCACCACTGGGGGCAGGTACATCGACTGGTTAGAAGAGAGGAATGCTGCAAACATCCTACAGTACACAGGATAACTCCTCCCAGAGCCTCCCTGCCCAACAAAGAATAATCTAGTCCAAATGTCAGTAGGACCAAGGCAGAGAATTTTGGAACCACACAGATAGAATGTGTGCTGTGGGCTACACTCCTGTACTATGCATAACTGTGGGCCCAGGGAAACACTTAAACCCTGCTTCTCTTTCTAGATATTCTTTTGTCCAAGTATCTCAAAGACCAAGGAAATAAAACTGGAAAGGAATTTCAGACCCTGGACTAGGGTGAACAAGTTGGGAAAACACTTTGTTTAAAAATTTCTAGAAATCAGATGTCTCCTCCAGCAGTAGAGTGAGAAGGAAGGAGTCAGGTGTGTTGGCATGGTGTGTTGGCAAGGAAGGTTGGCATGGTGTGATATGGTGCAGTAAGCAGTGGCCACGGAGTCAGGGAAACACAGATTCAGATCTTTCCTCTGCCACTTTTGGCCATGTGACTTAAGCAAGTTTCTTAACCTCTTTGGCTTTGACTTCCTTATTATGAAATAATAGGTTTGTAGGTGTTTTGATGAGGGTTGAATATGATGGCAAATGCAAAGAGCCCAGTGCAGAGAAAACACTCATTAAAACACTCATTAAATGCTAGCTCTTTCTGAGACCAAGAATTGTAAAAGGCTCTCAAGGGTAGTTCGGTTTCAGAGACGTAGGCTGACAACCATGCCATTTTACATAGTTAATGGATAACTTGGCTGTAATGACACTATAATGGCTTGGTCATTGGACATGAATGGAATGAATCACAACCACAGCTCTTTCCATACATGCATTTTGGCTCACCTCAGATACAAGATCTTTTAAATTTTATTTTATTTTATCTTATTTTATTTTATTTTATTTTATTTTATTTTGTCTTATCTTATCTTATCTTATTTTGTTTTATTTTATCTTTTTGCTCCCCTGTGGGGTCCAACAAATCACATCTTTACAGGTTAACAGCATTTTTGCAAGTTGGGAAAGAATTTTGGAACAGCACCAGGCTGGGAGAGAGTCAAGCTTGATCACCACGTAGTGTGACCAGGAAGAGCCTGTCCTGCCTCCTCCCTGCCTCCTTCTTGAATTCCAGGGCCTGGGGTCCTTCAGCTGTGAAAAGCCTGAAGGCCCAGAGGAACCATCCCTCAGGGTATTCCCCTGTGTGTCCAGCCAACTCACACAGCAGTCAGAGCAAGTCCTCATAATTGCACAAATAACTTGGGCTGGGAGAGGGACTTGGCATACTACTCAAGAAAGGTTAGCAACTAAATGTTCAAGCCTCTTGTTTGAGACTTCTGGAATATTCTTTAACGACAAAATGATAGCAAAGCCGTGAGCACAGATGTGTTCATTTCAGTGTTGTGTATGATAACAGGGGATTGGCCGCTTCTATGTCCATCCAGGCGGTGTTGGCATAGAAAGGACGGAGCACCTGTCTGACACATCGTCATGTGGTGAGAGTGTGGCACAGGGTGAGGAAGTGCTTGAAACATAATGCCAAGTGTACAAAGGAAAGAGAGACTAGTCCTTAGGTATCTAAAATGTGTTTCTATCAAATTTTGCATAAGGCAGGCTCAGGACAAGAACATCTTATAGATTATCTTGTTCACAGATTTTCTGTCCCGAGATTTCCTGTATGAGGACAGTAGACAGAGTCACGGAGGACCCAGGCTACAGTCCCAGAGCAAGGGGCTCGCCATCTCCGGGAGCTTCTGGGATGACAGCACCACCCCTGGAGGAGCTAAATGGTTTCTTTCTAAACCAGAGAAACCATGTGCAGCATAAAGCCCCCCAAAGCAAGTGCTGGCCCAGACACTGGGCAGGACTCCAGGAGCAGGAGCAGGGCACAGCTTGGAGCACGGCACTTGGGGAGCAGGCAGGGGCGGGGGGGTGGCTGACCAAAGGGCTCAAAATTGTCCTTCAAGTGGTCCCCTAGCTCCATTCCCTGTTTTTGGCATGGGCCATTTGGTGGTAAGATGTGTAAGCTCCTTTGAACCGGGTCCAAAAAAGGAGCATTTGGTGGAAGCCACCTGTGGACGGTGGAGCCCATTAGCAGGAAGCACTGGAAGCTTGCAGCTGTCTGCGAGGGTCTCTGCCTCCCTCAGCCATGGGATCTCCACCTCTTCTCATCCACCACTACTTGGTCTGTGTCCCCGTGGTCGGGGTTGCCACCCTGCCTTGACTTCAGTTCTAAAAGATGATGGCACATTCCCTGATAGGCTCTAATTAGGCCAACTGTGAGGACCACTGAGTCCCCCTTCACCTAAGAGACCACCCATCCCTGCTATCCACCCACCTTCAAACAGGTCACACCTGACTCCTGTGTCCTCACCTTCGCTTTTAGACTCTTCCTGTCCCCCTGCATCTGGCCTGCGTCTCAGGCCTTACTGTAGATGTGCTGCCCTTCAAAAGGGTTTGTAGGTGCCTCTTCACCCAAGTCCCACCAAGCCAGCCCTGTCTGCTCCCGGGGAGCCTCCTGGGAATCTGATTGCCCAGTGGCCTGCGTCTCGGTGAGAAGGCTCCTTGCTGCTCACACATCTGCTGGGTGTGTGCCCCTTGCACATTTAACACAGCACACTGCCTTGACCAGATAGCCAAGCAATTTTCCAGCAGATTCCAACCTGGTGTCCTCTGATTCAATTCAAGCTGACACTGACTACCTGGAGATAGCGACAGATCCCGCAGGTAAATGGGCTAAGTCTCACAAGACTGCCCTACCTTCAGAGCCAATTGCAAGTAGTAGGTTATGGCCTATACTTCTGGCTGACTGGCTGTAAGGACGGGTTCCCATGACCCCCTTATTGAGTTCAGTTAGTTTGCTAGAGCAGCTCACAGAATTTGGTGAAAGACTTACTTATGCTTACTAGCTTCTTATAAAGGTTATTACAAGGACAGGGGTGGCATGGAGCTTGCCTGTCCTCCCAGGGTGTCATCCTCTGGGAACCTTCACATGTTCAGCTCTCTGGAAGCTCATAATGTCTCATTATTGTCAAGAGTTTTACCTCCCCAGAGATTGGCAGGTGGGGCTGTAGGTCTTTCTGGGGACTGGCCCTTCTGGAGGCTAGCTAGGGACTTCACGCTGTCAAAGGGGCCCGTTGTGAATAAAGAAAGACATACCATCCACTCGGGAAATTCTAAGTGTTTTAGGAGCTCTCTGACAGGAACCAGGGACAAAGACCAAATATACCGAATTTCATGTTCTACCCCAGCCCTCATTAGAGCTTGGGGTGCTCTGGAACAGAGCCCCCACTATGGGCTTCCTCAAAGTCCCCAAGACACCAGGGAGAAGCTGAGGCACCTGAATGGTCAGCTAATTGTGACCACAGTACCTGGCTGGTGGCCAGGGCAGGTGCACAGTGTGCAGACGCTGGCAGCCTCTGGGCCACACACCTGCTGCTCTGCTAAAGGGCCCGGGTTAAAGAGCAGACCTTCCTGTGAGGCTCTGCATGGGGCTGCAGGAGGCGTGTGGGAGTGGATGTGCCCAGAGCCCAAGGACAAAGTCCTGTAATAAATTACGTGGGCCCAGTGCACTCAGTCATTTCCTCTTGGGGCCCTTCCGTCTCTTCCTCTGCCCCTTATTCCCTGACACACCTGGAGCCCCAGCACTGCCTCTATCCCTGGCTTTTTCAGGTGCCCAGGGTGGAGGGGAAGAGAGTCCGCCAGACCCCCATCCTGACAAGGTAAGGGGGCGCAGCTGTGTCTGCCAACTGGAAGGAAGGGAAGAGGGCTGCTGGGCAGGAGGCAGTTTAGGAGGCATAGAGCTGGACACAGGTGGGACAGGCTCATGGGGGAGAGGGCTGGAGATGCCTTTCAGGAGCCCAGAAGCCAGAGACCTCAGCCCAGGACTCGGGCCACTGGGCTGCAGGGATGAGTCTGGGGGCTGTCCTGGCCCTCTGCTAACAGATGGCAGACTCCTGGCAGAGGGGAACTCAGATGCTGGACCTGCCTTCAGCCCAGCAGCCTCCTCCACAGCTGGAGGACAACGACACAGACTCATCAAGGGTAGTCCACGCACTGAGGACTCAGCCCCCACCAGACATCAGCTGTGCCCTAGGTGGCATCCGTCTGTGTCCTCACAGCATGGTGGTGGCATCACCTCTGTTCTGTGGATGCAGAGACTGAGGGCCATGGAAGTGAAGGTGCCCACAGGAAGAATCAGACCCACATTCAACTCCAAAGTCTGGGCTTAC
Organism: Loris lydekkerianus; assembly: GCA_963574355.1. Taxonomy (NCBI): domain Eukaryota; kingdom Metazoa; phylum Chordata; class Mammalia; order Primates; family Lorisidae; genus Loris; species Loris lydekkerianus. Next base: position 25,539 of record CAUYPK010163672.1, read on the forward strand.
TTGTGCCTTACCATGTACCTTGGACAATTGTGTCTAGTCACCTCCTGCCCAGCCTCCGAGCCCCCTCGGGGTGGGGGTGTTGGTTTGTGGGGGGAGAGGAGGCTGAGGAGAGTGATAGCACTGCGAGCTCTTGTGGGCTGCCCCCTTGAGCTGCCAGCATGATGTGCACCCCAGCCCCAGCTTGCAGAGGAGGGAGTTTGAGACACAGAGGTCAGGAGCGGCTGGCTGAGGTCAGATGACTGGCAGGTTTGGGCCCCCATCCTAAATCTCTTAAACTGGGTGCCTGTGAACCTCACCCCTAGGCCTTTCCCTCAGGCTCAACTTCTTAACTCCAGACTTGAATTTTGTTCTAATCCATAAGTTCCCTGAACTCTGTTCAGGATTTTAGTTCAGAGAAAACCAAAACTCTGGAGCGCACTCCCCCAGAGAATCTGTTAGGCACCATTCAGACCAACAGCTCTTTAGGCAGGAAGCCTCTCATCTCCTGGGACCTACCGGGGGCTCTGCAGGTGCCACCCCTGAAAGACTCCCTGCATGGAGTCTCCTGCACCCTCAAATCTTGTGGGGGGGTCTCGGCAGTGAGCTGGCTAAGCAGGAAGATGTCTCTCAGTTACCTCTGCGCATCGATATACCGTATATACTCAAGTATAAGCCGAGTTTTTTCGGCACAAAGTTTGTGTTCTGATGATCCAGGCAAAGGAGGTTGATTTCCAAAACAGAATGGGGCCCACTGTTCAGGTGCCCAGGGTGGAGGGGAAGAGAGTCCGCCAGACCCCCATCCTGACAAGGTAAGGGGGTGCAGCTGTGTCTGCCAACTGGAAGGAAGGGTGGGACAGGCTCAATAGAACACAAAAAGCAGATCGATCGACTGTTTCAAACTTCCTTTCTTGCAAAGGTTAAAGTCGGGGGTGGGGGGGTGGGATTTCCTTATCCTGCTGGCTAAAGCTGGCCTGTTTGGGGCTTTGGCTATTATCTCTCTCCTGATTCTTGAAAAGTCAAATAAAAATCTTAGTTTTAGCTTGGTGGCCCAGAACTTTAGCACCATTTTGACCTGGTCTGTTGGACCTAGTGCAACAGCTCAGCCAACCAATGGCCTCCTACAAATTTTACTTAACACATGTCTTTGAATGACTTCCTTATTCTAACTCAGTCCACACAACAAGCTGTTCATGGGGGAAGAACAAGAATCAGAGCAAGAATCTTCATTTTTCATAGAAGAGGACGTGGAGATTAAGGAGAGTAAATGACTTGGCCAAGATCACCAGACTATGAGCTCTCCCTGGGGTCTCCTAGGATTTCTCTGTCCTCTGCACACACGTAGGCCTCAGCAGAGAATGGGCACTTGGCATCTATGTGCTTAATGGATAAATGGAGTAGTTTGTGGCAGAAGTCAATCTAGGAATGAAGCAAAGTTTTCAAACCTCATATTATTTTGGATTGTATCGTCTACTTCCTGAGCAGCACAAGTCCTGTTCTTTCATTGCTGGCTGGTGAGGTGTGACTGTGTGAAGGAAAAGTGATCAGTACACCCCCGAACACACACCTCTGGGCCTCGGGCAGTGACAGGAAGAGATTGTGCTGCTGAGGACAGGTGGGGCATGGAAGGGACCCAGCAGGCTGTAAAGGAGAGGATGGCTTGAGGAGCAGGGGATGCTCCAGGCAAAGGGGATAGCATCCACAAAGATGCAGAGAAAAAGAGGCACCGGTACAGCTTGGGCAATCCTGGAGGCTGGCAGGAGCCAACGTAGTTGTAAGGAAGTGGTAGGAGATGCTTTAGAATATTCTGCCATCATAAAATAGATAATATTCCAAAACAGTAGCCACTAGCCATATGTAGCTCTTGAGCATCTGAAGTGTTGCTAGTGCAAGAATGGGCCTGAATTTTAGGTTCAACTGAAATTAAATTTAAATAACCACAGGTGGCTGGTGGCTACCATATTGAACAGTGGGCCAGTAGAAAGTCTTGTGTGTCAAGGAGAGAGGCAAAGGGGAATAAGGAAGGACTTTGGAGCCACACAATGGTGAATTTAAATCCTAACTGGGCCACTTAGGAAGTGTGAGAACTTAAACCTTAGTTTCCTCAACTGTCAAATGGAGCCCCATCACTTCCCTTTGCAGGGTTGTTGTACAAATTAAATCCATGAGCTACTAGAAAACTTTTAGCACAGTGCCTGTCTGAGCCCCTGCTCCATTCTGGGGGCTGGGGACAGAGTGCTGACGGTATGAAAAGGTACCATAGGGCAGTGGAAGAGACCCTCGTGCACAAGTATCTGTATCAGTTTCACTTTCGTCCTTCAACTGCCTTATTCAAAGACTAAGCAAAACAGAGTGATTTGAAGCAAGTTACAGAAATATTATAACTAAACAGAATCAAAAGTAACATAAATGAGGAACTGGGATAAAGGAAAATTCATAGTAGGAAAATACAACACAGCTGGGGAAAGACCACTAACAAAATGTACATCAGAAAGTCCCATGTATTTGGTGGGCACAGACACTAAATTTGTTCTAAGCTTCCGGGTAGGTATGCAAAAGTAAAATTGCACAATGAAAGATTTATAATGTTTTCAAGTTAACAACAGCCCATGTCTCTGAGAAGACCAGCTTCCTGACGCAATGCCATGAATGGGGTGCCAAGGGAAGAAATGATTTGACTGTAGCAGCAAATTCAGGGCTGTTTGTAGAAAATAAAGGTCTCTCAATGGCTATCTCTACATTGAAAGGGGACTTCCCAAGGACTATCTTTGGAATGAAGAAGAGTCTCTGTACAATGAAAGGGGCTTTTCAAAGGCTCTCTCCGTAATGAAGAAGGGTTTCTCACAGGCTGTCACCGCAGCGAAGTTGGCCTTCTCCAGGCTCCAGGGCTGTCTCTAAAATGCAACAGGGTTTCCCAGGGACTATCCTACAAATGAAAGAGGGCTTATTAAGTACTGTCTGTCTCTACAATAAAGTACGATTTTCCAGGTCTCCCTCTAAAATGATGGAGAGTTTTTGAAAGGCTACCTCTGCAGTGAGGGGGCTTCTCCAGGGATATCTCTGCAGAAAGGAGGGCTTCACAAGTGTTCTCTCTACACACCAACAAGGGTTTCTCACAGGCTGTCCTTACAGCTCAGGGGTTTCTCCAGGTCTACTTTTTTGCCATCTCTGTAATACCGAAGGGATGTGTCTAGAGTGAATGGGGTCTTCGTAAGGGCCATCTCTAAGGTGAAAAGGGCTCCCTCAAGGCCTGCTGTACAATCCAGGAGGCTTCCTAAGGACTGTCTCTACACTCAAGCAGCTCTCAAGGGCTGTCTCCCCCAGTCTGCCTCCAGGCAGGCTGGTCACATTTCAAGAAAATGCAGCTCAGGAAAAGCTATTCTCTGGATAGGGGTAAACCAAAGATTATAGTGCAGGGCAGTAAGCGTCATTCCTGCTGGCTGCACAGCGTCTGCTGGGAGCATAGAGAGACGTATTTTAGCTCTGATTGTGGGGGGAATGGCATCAGGGAGGCTACAAGGGCACAATTGAGCCTGAAAGAGTGGGCTGAAGATGAAGCCAAATAGGCTGACACTTCACCCACACCAACGGGGGAACCATAAAGGGCCTGGACCAAGCTGTGAGTGTCAGGGGTGTGATGTGGTGGGGACAGGACACATGGCCAAATTTGCTCATTCTGTGATGCTGCCTAATTCCCAGTCCTTGTGTTCTCCTCCAGAGGGGAAGCAGAGCCCTGCTGGGAGGGGACTTCTCCTAGTAGAGGTTCTTCCCCAGGCCACCCTGCTGTGCCTGACTTCATCATGAGGCCCTGGGCCCAGGCTCTGAGGGAGCTGAGTCTCTCTACCCAGATTATAGCATGTTGTGGGGTTTGGGGCAAAGAGTGGCCAGGCCCTGTGCCCACCAGGGGGAGGAAAAGGTGGAGGACTATGGCTTCACATCCTTATCCCGGGCTTCTGTAGGCAGAAGAGGAGTCCCTCATGGTGGCCCAGAAACACTAAGATGCCAGTCATATGGTATTCATTACCCCAAATGTCGAACTGTCCTGTGGGGCTCCCTTTCAGCAGAGGGACAGGTCCTCTGGAGCCCTGGGCTGTGGAGAGGGGCTGAGCCATCAGTGACTGGAGGAGAACAGAAGGGGCGCTGAATGTTTCCATCCAGCATGTACTTTCCCCAGCGTGTACTGACAACCCTGGCACCACAAGAGGCTTCCTATTGAGCTTTCCCTGTGCTTGGCTTCCCACTGAGCTGGAGGCTCATCTTTTCAGAAGGTCATCACTGTCTGGGAGGAGGTGGATGCTCAGCACCCTGGGGAATTCCCTGTTGACAGAAAAACCAGTAAGAAAAGCAATTTATGGCTCAGCACCTGTAGCTCAGTGGTTAGGGTGCCGGCCACATACACCAGGGCTGGTGAGTTCGAAGCTGGCCCAGGCCTGCTAAACAACAATGACAACTACAACAACAACAACAAAATGGCCGGGCATGTGGCAAGCACCTGTAGTCTCAGCTACTTGGGAGGCTGAGGCAAGACAATCGCTTAAACCCAAGAGTTTGAGGTGCTGTGAGCTGTGATGCCACAGCACTCTACTGAGGATGACATAGTGAGACTCCAAAAACAAAAAAACAAAAAGCAATCCATGAATATGGAAAAGTCAAACGTGACAGAAAAGAGTCAAATAGTAAGGGAAGAATCCTCTTTCCTTCCACTCTCCACTCCAATAAACCACAGTAAACAGTTTAATTATAATTACCTCCAAAAAACATGTGTTGCCATTTCTCTCTCTGTATATATGTATGTACTTCCTAGATTTTTAAACAAAATGATAGCATTATACTATAAAAGATATCTTGTTTTTTTATTACAAAATCATATATATACACATGTATTAGATTAGACCATATTTAACTGTCGATTTGACCATCTTGACCTAACAAAAGGACACTTTCATATAGTTCAAACTAAGGACTCTTTTTATTTTATTTATTTATGTATTTTTTGAGACAGAGTCACTCTGTCACCCCAGCTAGAGTGTAGTGTCATCATCATGAGTTCACAGCAACCTCAACTCCTGGGCTCAAGTAATCTGCATCTCTCAGCCTCCCAAGGAGCTAGGACTACAGGCGCCCACCACAACATCCAGCGAACTTTTGTATTTTTAGTAGAGACGGATCTCACTCTTGCTCAGGCTGGTCTCGAACTCCTGAGCTCAAGTGATCCTCCTGCCTCGGCCTCCCAGAGTGGTAGGATTCCAGGCATGAGCCACTATGTCCAGTCTAATGGCTATTTTTACAGAGCTGTATGGTATTTCATCCAAATGTTGAATCTGCATCCAGCAGACCTCTGGATTCCACTTGATGGACAATTGGTGCTCTGTTGTTTTTTATTTGTATTTATTTATTTATTCAATTTTTTTGAGACAGAGTCTCAAGGTGTCACCCTGGGTAGAGTGCCATGGCATCGCAGCAACCTCAGACTCTTGGGCTTAAGCGATTCTCTTGCCTCAGCCTCCCAAGTAGCTGGGACTACGGGCGTCCGCCTCAATGCCAGGCTATATTTTTTTGTGGTTGTTGCAGTTGTCATTGTTGTTTTAGCAGGCCTGGGCTGGGTTGGAACCCATCAGCCCCGTTGTATGTGGCTGGCACTCGACCCGCTGAGCTATGGGCACCACCCTTTTATTATTTTTTTATTTCAGAATATTATAGGAGTACAAACATTGTGGTTACCTAAATTGCTTTTTTACAGTTTGAATCAACGTTATAATTGTGTGCCTCACTCAGATAGTACGCATTGTACTCACTAGGTGTGAATTTACCCGTACCCTCTTCCCCCCTCCCACCTGCTCAATTTCCAATGAGTATTATTGTACGTGCATGTAAGAGTTGATCTACCAATTCCAGTTTAAATAGTGAGTACATATGGTGTTTGTTTTTCCATTCTTGTGATACTTCACTTAGAATAATGGTCTGCAGGTTCATCCAATTTATTATAAAAGGAATTAGTTCACCATTTTTTTTAATGGCTGACTACTTAGCCATGGTGTGCAAATGCCACATTTTATTAATCTGCTTAGGTTGCTTCCATATCTTTGCAATTGCAAATTGTGCTGCTATACACGTTTGAGTGCAGGAGAGAGGAACAGTCCAGAAAGGCTTGAGCCCCGCTCTCTGTGGAAGCTCCAGTGTGGGGGTGCACCACCCTGAAAGCCCCAGCTCTACCATCTCTCAGCAGCCACTCTCTTGCTTCCATTTGCCACCCAATAAATCACAGTAAACAGTTTAATTATAATTACCTCCAAAATATACGTGTCCCATCTGGATGGGGCAGAGGAAGGGGGAGGAAAAGGGCCTGAATGGGAGAAAGCTCACATTCTGGTCATCCCTGTCCTTCTATCTAGAGATAGCCCACCCAGAATGTCCAGGCTCTGGGGTCACACAGATCACCCACCAGCCCCCTGCGGCTCCTGTAGTCTAGACTGGAGTTGGGGAATGTTTGTGTGGGAACAAGCAAGACCAACATTGAGGGGCTGAAGCCCCACCAGGGTGAGTGGAGAAGCAATATGGTGCCTGCCATCTGGCTCAGGTTTGTGGTGAGGAGAAAGAGAGGGTGCCAGCAGCTTGGTGCTTTGTCCTCAAGAAATTCTCAATTCACTGAGAATTTCAGCAGCTTTTGAGCTCATGAAGATAGACAGGCTCTCCAGCAGCCCAGTGACTGCCAGAGAAGTGGGGGAGGGAGAATTACCCTCCCCCCCAGCTACTCTTCCTGCTGGACTCCAAGCCTGGGGTGGGGAGGGTTGGCCTGCTTCTTCGTATTTTGCTCTGCAATGTGGAATCTCTGGTAGGTTAGTTCTAGTAAGTTCTTTTCCTGTCACTGCAGCTGCCACTCCAAGTCACAGAAACTCCTGCTTTCATTCTCTGGTTTATGTCCTTTTACCCCCACTGTAGAAGCAGGACTGTGTCATGCATTCTGAAGAAGCTGGGGTTTGAGGGACCCGCCCATGGCACGCCAGCAGCTAGCAGTGGGCTGGTTATGCAGGCTCCTGAAGCTCCTTTCAAAAAAGGTGCTTCCTTTTCTAAAAGGTTGTTAATCTCCCTGCTGTTGTTTCTGTTTCTTCCGAGTAGGATTGTGCATCTGCCTTGGTGCACTTGTACAAGTATATTTGCAGGATATGTTACTAACGCTGGGATTGTGTGTTAAATTTTTGACAGATGTTACCAAATTGTCCTCTGCAAATGGTGGCTCTGGTTAGCCCTTGCTATAGTGCATGGACAGGAAAGGCCACCTCTGAGGCCGCACACAGGCTTAGCCAGGGTTGGGCCAGTAACAGCCTTCTGAGTGGGCCTACCACGCTGCCCAGCACTGGGGGCCCCTCTCAACTATGCCACCCTTTGATCCACTTTGGTAGTGGCTTATGTGCCAGGGACCCTTGGCTCTGGGGAGCAGGGGCTGGTCAGCTAAGTGGGGGCCTGGATAACTTCCAAAGTTTATTCATCCCTTACCCAGCTCCAAACGTCTTTTCTACCCAAAGAACAGACGTTTCTTTCACCCCTTTGATGGACAAAGCTTTGCCAGTGCTCTAGCACAGGTGCCCCTTCTGGGCTGGCATCCCATAGGCCAGAGTCTCAATGTTGGCTTTGCTTCTTAGACCCCTGGCTCCTGATCTGTGAAGTGGGATGTCTCCACGGACAGGGTTCTTATGTGGCTTAGATGAGACAATCTGGGCAAAGTGTCTTGTACACCACGTGGCACACAGCTGCCTGCAGTTCCAGCTCCCTCGGGCCTGGCAATGCTTTGGTCTTTTTCTCAGTTTCACGTCTCCACTTGCCTTTCAGCATATTCTCACCTGCTCTTCCCATACACCAGCTCAGCGCCACTCGGGAAACGCATGTTAGTGGTGTGGCTTCAGACCCCCAGCAGCTTGAGGAGGACTTTGAGAAATAGCAGCTCACTCTTCTTCTCGGAGGTGATGACCTGCCTTGGGGTTTGACAAAGATGGGGGCTTGGCTACGAAGAAACCATTTAACTCCCAAGGACCAGATACTCTCATATACAGCAGTGCTTCCTTTGCTTTTGTTTTTTTGGAGACAGAGTCTTACTCTGTCATCCTGGGTAGAGTACCATGGCATCTTAGCTCACAGAAACCTCAAACTCTTGGGCTCAAATAATTCACTTGCTTCAGCCTCCCAAGTAGCTGTAACCACAGGATCTTACAGCACCTGCCATGACACCCAGCTAGTTTTTCTATTTTTTAGTAGAGACACTATCTTGCTCTTTCTCAGGCTGGTCTCGTACTCCTGAGCTCAAGCAATCCACCTCCCAGAGTGCTAGGATTACAGGCATGAGCCACCTGCCACACCTGGCCACCAGTGTTTCCTTTCAAGGCAAAGCCTAACCTGCCTTCCTGGGCAGGTTCATACATCTGTCCACCCACTCCTTCATCTACCAATCCACCTCTCTATCTCATCCATCCACTCATTCATTCACCAGTTCATCTGCATATTCATTTATCCACCCACCTACCCATCTATATATCCATCCATCCATCTGTTCATCTAGGCACCCATCCGTCCATTCACCCATCCATCCACCAATTCATCTACATATCCATCCATCCATCCATCCATCTGTTCATCTAGGCACCCATCCATCCATTCATCCATCCATCCACCAATTCATCTACCTATCCATCCATCCATCCATCCATCCATCCATCTATCCATCCATCTATTCATCTAGGCACCCATCCGTCCATTCACCGATCCATCCACCAATTCATCTACATATCCATCCATCCATCCATCCATCCATCTTTTCATCTAGGCACCCATCCATCAATTCACCCATCCATCCACCAATTCATCTACATATCCATCCACCCATCCATCCATCCATCTATTCATTTAGGCACCCATCCATCCATTCACCTATCCATCCACCAATTCATCTACATATCCATCCATCCATCCATCCATCCATCCATCCATTCATCCATCCATTCATCCATCCATTCATCCATCTATTCATCTAGGCACCCATCCATTCATTCATCCATCCATCCACTAATTCATCTACATATTCATCCATTCATCCGTATATTCACCAGTCTTCACCCATCCACCCATCTGTTCATCCATTCATCTGTTTGGTATGGATATATGAGTAATGCACAGTCTAAATCTCAAGTATATCACAGGTGTGAGAGAGACTGTCACAGTGACACAGACCTCAGGAGTAAATGTTGAGGTAGAAAATCACAGCTTCTGCGTGTAAGAAGCTGTGTGTGTGTACATGTGTGCTTATACATGTATGCATGTGGGTGTTCCAAACTTAGATCAAGAACAGAGACACTGAGGTAAAAGAAGACAGGGAAGATTTCAAGAACTGCACAAAATTCAGTGCCCCCTAGTAGGGAAGAAATGAGAGACAAGGCAGGCTGAAAAGGTAGGCAGGTTGCAATGCTGAAGATCTTTGAATGCCGTAAAGATGTGGCACACTTTTGGCTGTGGGGAGGCATGACATTGTCAATTTTTGCATCATTTAAAGATGACGTGGTTGATGGAATGGAGGATTTGAGGAGACCAGAAGAAGCAGGTCCACATGGGATGTTTCGATCCTCCCAAGCAAAGGATGATGAGGACTAGGGAATGGCAGGAGGAGAAAGAACCTTAAGGGTTTCCTTTCTTTTAATGTCCTTACCCCATTTTGGTTTAGGATAATGCTGGCCTCATAGAATGAGTCAGGAAGAATTTAATTTGCTTCTGTTTTCTGGAAGATATGGCAGAGAAGTGGTATTTTTTCCTTAAACATGTGGTAGAATTCACCAGTGAAATTATCTGGGCTAGGTGCTTCCTTTTTTGAAAGGTTGTTAATCATTGATTCAATTTCTCTAATAGATAAAGGTCTTTCAGATTGTCAGTTTCTGCTTGTGTGAGTTTTTTTAGCTTGTGTTTTCAAGGAATTGGTCATTTCATGTAGGTTACCAAATTTGTAAACATAGAGTTGTTCATAAATTCCTTTGTTATACTTACTGTCCATGGGATCAAAGTGACGTTCTCTCTTTCAATTCTGATGTTAGTAATTTGTGTCTTCTCATTGTTTTTCTTAGTTAGCCTGATGAGAAATTTGGTAATTTTATCAATTTTTTTCAGAGAACCAGCTCTCGATTTTATTGATTTTTCTCTTTTGATATCCTGTTTTCACTTTTATTGATTTCTGCTCTACGTTTTATTCTTTCTTTTTTTTTTTTTTCTTACCTTAGGATTAGATTGTTCTTTTTCTAGTTTCCTAAGGCAGAAGCTTAGATTATTAATTTTAGATCTTTCTTTTTTTTTTAATTTTTTTTTAGTAGAGACAGAGTCTCACTTTATCACCCTTGGTACAGAGTGCCATGGCATCACACAGCTCACAGCAACCTCCAACTCCTGGGCTTAGGTGATTCTCTTGCCTCAGCCTCCCAGTAGCTGCGATTACAGGCGTTAATGCCCGGCAGGACGTTTGTTGCCATTTGGCCAGGACCAGGTTTGAACCTGCCACCCTCTGTATATAGGGCTAGCGCCTTACCCACTGAGCCACAGGCGCTGCCCAGATCTTTCATCTTTTGTAATATATGGATTCAGTGCTATAAATTTCCCTATAAACACTGCTGTTGCTAGATTCCACAAATATTGATAAATTATATGTTCATTTTTAGTTAGTTGAAAATGTTCTTGAATTTTGCTTGTAACTTCTTTGGTCCATATGTTATTTGGATGTTTCTTAATCTTCAGATATGTGGGAGTTTTATATAATAAAATATATATATTAATCTTCAAATATGTGGAGTTTTATCTTTCTGATATTGATTTCTAAATTGATTCCATTGTGGTCTGACAGCACACTTTTACATGGTATCTATTATTTAAAAATTTTAAGGTATGTTATGGTGTGTTTTATGGCCCAGAATGTGCTTTATCTTGGTGAATGGTCCATGTGAGATGGAGAAGAATGTATATTCTTCTGTTGATGGATGAAGTGGTCTACAGACTATACACGTCATATAGACTACTTCAAATATGGCCACAGTCTGAGGTACTGGGTGTTAGGACTTTAACATGTAAATTTGAGAGTGACACAATTCACTATAGCAATGTTGTAGTGAGGATGATGGCTGGAGCTGTGGTCTTCTGAGCCTGGGCTGGGGCTGGAGCATCCCTTTCAAGATCACATGACCAGCGAGTGGCACTCCCAGTTCTCACCACTTGGGCCTCTCCTCAGGGCTGCTTGAATATCCTCACAGCATGGCAACTGGGTTTCGCAGCACCAGTGATCTTAGAGAGAGAGGAAAGGGGAAGCCACAAAGTCTCTGTGAGCTAGTCTCAAAAACTATGCTCCATCACTTCTGCTGCATTCTATTCGATCGAAGAAAATCACTAAGTCTAAACTCAAGGTTTGCAGGATGAGTCTCCATCTTGTGAAGGGAGGCATTTTGAAGAATTTGCGGACATATTTTAAATGACCACAGTCATCAATAAAGCAAAGCCTTGGCAGAGGAGGCCAGAGAGGGCAAGGCTGGAAGGATTGGTGTGGTACACTAGGGGGAGGAGGGATCCTTTCCTCTGGGAAGTCACCTAACTTACAGAGGTGTAGGGGATGGCAGGGAGTGCCAGGTTTGGAAACTGAGGGCAATTTCTCTCTTCAGTGATACAGGTTAAAGTGTTCTCAAGAGTGGCAAGAGGGAGATTTGAAATAGGATTTTTGGTAGAAAGTACTGACCAAGGCCTAAGGAAGGATCCCCAGGGACTTCTGAAGGCCTAGGGGAGGTACAGCCATGAGACACCCTGGCCCCTGTCTGCAAGACAGTGGGATCCATCCTTAGCCATAATCAGCTCTGTGGCTGGGGCTTTGCAAGGTGAGAGCAGAAATCAGTTAAAGGGAATAACAGTATTCACGTAGGAGTGATGAGCCAGAGGGGTCCACATATTGTATGCTGCTTCAGTTTCCTTTTTTCTTTGTCTTTTGATTATTATTTTAATTGACATATGACAATTATACCTATTTATGGGGTATGATATTTCAATATGTCTTTTATTTTTGTATTCCATTTATAAGTGTTTATATGACTGCTTTTGTTCCAAGAAATAGTTAAGACAGATTCCAGGCTGGTTGGCAACAGAAGTGAGGCAAGGATATGGGTCAGTAGGTTGGGCATAAATGGAAGGGCCCAGGAGTCATGAGAGACCAACAGCTCACTGGGGAAAGCTGGCATGAGGGGAGGACAGGGTTTCTGAAATGAAGCAGCTCTGGGCTACAGAAGACATGGGCTGCATTCAACATGTGATAGGCCAAGCCTGGGCTAAGCTGGACCAAAGTGGGGACTTCTGTGAGGCAAAGACTGGTGTCCAGAGAGGGACAGTTTGACATCCCTGAGATGCCATGGGGGTGCTCAGGACCAGGGTGGGTCTCAGGTCTCTACTCAGGGCAAGAATCAAGAAGCCAAAAGCAACAGTGAGTAGCCAGAGGCAGGGCAATGTCCCTCTGCGTCTTTTCTGCCCACCACCTCCCAGGTTACATGAGGCAGGAAGAGGGACAAGCCTGTCCTTGAAAGACCTGCCGGGAGCCAGGATTTGGGGAAGGCCTTCTCTGCACGTTTATGCAGATGCTTCAACTTTCCTAAAGCAGAGGATGTGGGCAGAGAGGATGGCTCTGGAGTCTGGGAGAAGATTCCCCTTCTTCGCTCACCAGTTTAAATAACTCAGGCACAGCTGCTGCATTTCTCAGCCTTCATTTTCTCACCTGTGAAATGGGATAGCAGTGTTCTCAGAGCTGTCTCTGCCACTGTGCTGCTCCGCTCACCTATCATAGCCATTGTCAAAGCAGCATCTTCTCTACGGACTTCATTTCACTGGACACATACTGACCAACTGAGTCCCTTCCTGGGACAGGCCTGTGGTAGAAACAGGGAGCAGGGCAATGAATGCGACAGACGGGTGCCCACCTCACGCTGCACAGAGCAGGGCAGAGAGCGATGCCAGCACATCAGGACAACGGGGGTGCGGGAGGTGGGGGAGTTTCTCAGGACCTTCCCTCCTCACCTGCTGGCTGCTAATGGCACCTGCCTGCATGTTCCCAAAGTGCCCAGGGACAGCCAGGTGCTGGGGACAGGTTTGAAAGAAGGCAGATCTGAGTTCGACTCCCCGCTGTGCTCATAATTAACTTGGTCACCTTTCCTGTGTATAAAGTAGGGGACGTCCATGTCCTGCAGCACTGTGAGGTTTGGGTAAAGCGCGTGTCTGTAGCTCTGGGGGCCCCTTACCTGTGTACTTTTCAGTAGTCATGATGATGACTGGTTCTCACAGGCATCAGACCAAAGAGAATTTCGGTTTCTGGAGGACAGTGAGCCAGCCCACAGCCTCTGTTGAGCCCAGGGCTGATGCGAAATAGACGTTCAGTACAGGTGAGACAGGATGAGGAAGCTGGGAAGCCTCTTCTTGTGCTCGGCATGAGACTCACTCATCTGTTTACTCAGAGTTGTATTTGAGCCGGGTCCCATGCCAGGCACGTGTGGACATGTTGGTGAATAAGCGCAGTGCTCTGAGGGCTCCGAGTCAGGGTGCATGAGAAGCTGATGTTCTGCTTTTTTTTCTGCAGACAAGCTGTGTGGAGCTGCTGAGCCAGGATGGCAGTGTTCAGGCTGGTAAGAATTGCATTTATTTGATCTGGGTGGGGATTATATAAGGAAGTTACCCGAGGCTGAGGTGAATCGCTCCCAAGAAAAGAAGAAGACAATGAAGCCCAAAGGAGTTTGAGGACAGAGGCAGATTCTAATCAAAAGAAAAACTTGGCCCGCCTCTGGTGGCCATCCCACATGCACAGTCACCCCCAGCTTATGTTCTGGGCTTCAAATGTCTTGATAAAGAGATTTCTCTCTTGTCTCTTTGTATCAGTGGCAGGGAGCTCCCTGAGAGGAAACAAATGACCTGCCACCTGTGGGCTCCAACCCTGGGTCGCGCGACCACCTTGGGCTCTGTGTTGCGTCCCCTTCACTCAACAAGTATCCCTGTGTCCTTGTGGCCAAGAGATGGCTGTCTGTAGGAAGGAAGCAGAGGAGTTTGGCATTTCCTGTTGAATGCTGACACTGAGAACCTGCCCTGCCCTGCCCTGAGAGGCAGGGGCACGAGGCTGGGGGAACCCAAAGGAAAACTCCCCGCCAGCCTGGGCAGCCTTCCCTGCCCTCCAGATTTGCACCGCTGCCCCTCCATGCACCACAAAGCCCAAGAGAGCTAGCAGGCTGCACAGAATAGGAAAACACTCCACATCTCTCTCTGAATGCACAGGAACATGGTGGTCATTGCCCTTGACTGTTGGGCCCATGCTGAGAGGGACACCACCACCAAGCAAGGGCTGCTTGCTCCCTGGACTGAGCCCCGCCGTCAAGAAGGGGCAGCCAGTTGGATTTTTTCTCAACTAGAGAATAGAGATGAGGCTGAGAGGGGATACCCCTCATCTAAAAATTCACATATGAAGGCTTTTGGTAACTAAATTATAAACATCAGAACTTAGCACCACTCTGGAGCATGTCATTATTATTTTTTTAATTAAATCATAGCTGTGTACATTAATGCAATCATGGGGCACTATACACTGCTTTTATATACAAATTGACATATTTTCATCACACTGGTTAACATAGTCTTCCTGGCATTTTCCTAGTTATCGTGTTAAGACATTTATATTCTACATTCAGTAAGTTTCACGTGTACCCTTGTAGATGCACCGTAGGTGTGGTCCCACCAATTACCCTCCCCCCCTCCTTTTCCCCTTTCCCCATATTCTTAGGTTATAATTGGGTTATAGCTTTTATATAAAAGCTATAAATTAGTTTCATAGTAGGACTGAGTACATTGGATACTTTTTCTTCCATTCTTGAGATACTTTGCTAAGAAGAATATGTTCCAGCTCCAACCATGTAAACATGAAAGAGATGAAGTCTCCATCTTTGGAGCATGTCATTATTTTAAGGCAAAGCCAAACTTATTTCACAAAGGAATGTGCCCAGGGGATATATTAGCTCCAAATGTCTCATGGGAATGTGAGAAACTTTAAGCAGGGTTTAGAAAGCTACCACTTAGGGGCATAGTACTTCAATTACGATTGTGGACCTATTTTATTTTCTAAGATTTTTAAGTCCTCTGAGAGAGCGGTGATCTCATTCATCAGTGAATCCTTCAGCCAGCCCGAGCAGCTGTGGAATAAAGGGCAGCACCAGACTGAGCGTCTGTGCCTGCTCTGGGCTGGATGTTGTTCCGTGCTTGCTCATAACACGTCCCTTCTTCACAACAGCCTTGTGAAGTTATACCTTTCAACAGACAAGAAAATTGAAGCTCAGGGAGGTTAAATAACTTTCCAAGACCATATAACTGGTGAGATATAGAGTAGGGATTAGCCCCAGGTTTGTCTGACTTGATGGGGCCTTGTGCAGTCAGCTCAGGCTGCCATTAACAAAACACCGCAGACTGGGCAGCATAAACAATGGGTATTTATGTTCTCAGAGGCTGAAGTCCAGCAAGACATGGGGGGGGGGGGCCTCTCTGGAGTTTCTTCCTTTTCTCACAAAAACACCAGTCCTCTTGGATTACAACCACATACTCATGACCTTATTTAATTTGAATTACCTCCCTGAAGTCCCTATCTCCAAATACAGCCACGTTAGGGTTTAGGGCTTCATGGTAAGAATTGTGGAGTCACAATTCAGTAGACAATGGGATTTAAATTTTACTCTAATGTCTATTTTTAAGAAAATTCAAATATGTTGAACACATCACGGAGAGAATATTTTTAAAAAGCAATTAGTAGTACAACTCCAAGCTAGTAGACTCTTCTATTACAACTAAAATATGGCTGGGTGCCCGTAGCTCAGTGGTTAGGGCACCAGCCACATGCACTGGGGCTGGTGGGTTCAAATCCGGCCCAGGCCTGCTAAACAACAACAACAACAACAACAACAAAAATAGCCACGCGTTGTGGCGGGCGCCTCAGCTACTAGGGAGGCTGAGGCAAGAGAATCGCTTGAACCCAAGAGTTTGAGGTTGCTGTGAGCTACAAAGCCCTGACACTCTATAGAGGGAGACAAAGTGAGACTCTGTCTCAATAAAAAATAATAATAAATAAAAAAATAAAACAAAATAGGACTTGAGATGGAGGAACCATTATTGTTCAACTAATCTCCAAAACTCTTTTGATCTTGCGAAATGGAAACCGTATAGTCATTGAATAAAACTCTTCATTCCCTACTTTTCCCTCTCAGGCAACCACCATTCTACTTTCTGTGAATTTGACTACTCGAGGTTCTTGGAACCATACAATGTTTGTCCTTTTGTGACTGTCCTATTTCACTTAGCATAATGTCCTCAAGGCTCATCCATGTTGTAGCATATGACAGGATTTCCTTCCTTTTTAAAGTGGGTAATATTCCATTGTCTGTATATAGCACGTTTGGGTTTTCTTTCACCCCTCCATAGGTATCTGGGTTGCTTATACCTTTTGGCTGTTGTGAATAGTGGTTCTATAAATATGAGTGTGTGAATATCTCTCTGAGATCCTGCTTCCAATTCTTTGGGGTATATACCCAGAAGTGAAATCGATAGATCATATGGTAATTCTATTTTTAATTTTTTAAGTTACTGCCATACTCTTTTTCATAGTGGCTGCGCTATTCTACCTTTTAACAAAGGTTCCTGTTTCTCTGCATCCTCATTAACACTTGTTATTACCTGTTTCTTTTATAGTTGTCATCCTGATAGGTATAAAATGATATCCCACTGTCATTTTGATTTGTATTTCCCTAATGATTAATGATGCTGAGTATCTTTTTATGGGCTCTTTGTCAATTTGTATATACTTTTTGGGGAAATATCTGTTCAAGTCCTTTGCCCATGTTTAATTGATTTCTGTCATTGTTCAGTTGTAGGAGTTCTTTATATAGCATGGCTATTAACTCCTTATCAGATGGATGATTTGCAGAGACTTTTTCCCATTCCATAGGTTGTCACTTCACTCTGTTGAGTCCTTTAATGCACAGAAGTTTTTATTGTTTTTTAATTTTAATGTTGTCCAATTTATTTTTATTTTGTTGCTTTTGGTGTCATATCCAAGAAATAATTGCCAAATCCAATGTCACAAATATTTTCCCCATGTTTTTTGTAGGAGTTTTACAGTTTTAGCTTTTACATTTAGGTCTTCAATCCATTTTGAGTTAATTTTTGTATACAGGAAAGTAAGGATCCAACTAACCTCTTTTGCATGCAGATTTTGAGTTTTCCCAATACCATTTGTTGAAGAAGCTGCCCTTTCTCCATTGAATGATCTTGGAACTCCTGTTGAAAATTATTTGACCATATATGGGTAGCGCCTGTGGCTCAAAGGAGTAGGGTGCTGGCCCCATATGCTGCGGGTGGTGGGTTCAAGACCAGCCCCGGCCAAAAACTGTAAAAAACAAACAAACAAAAAAAAAAAGGAAAGAAAGAAAATTATTTGACCACATATATTAAAGAATATATTTCTGGCCAGATGCAGTGGCTCATATCTCTAATCCCAGCTGCTTAGGAGGCTGAGCCAAGAGTATTGCTTGAGGCCAGGGGTTAATGATCAGCCAGGGCAATATAATGAGACCCTCCATATTGGGACTAGCTGGATCTTGTGGTAACATCAAGTTCATGCTGGAATCATACATGTTGATAAAAGGGTCTGACTGGATAGTCTCTGGGGTGTTCTGTTCATTAAGGTTTCTTTCTTTTTTTTTTTTTTATTTCAGAACATTACTGGGGTACAAATGTTTTGGTTACATAAATTGCTTTTGTACAGTTGTAGCCAAAGTTGAAAGTGTGCCCCTCACCCAGACAGTGTGCACTGTACCTGTTAGGTATGAATTTAGCCCTTCCCTCCTGTCCCCTTCCACTTGCTTGCTTTCCCCTGAGTTTTACTACCAAATGTGCACATAGGTGTTGATCAATTAATTTCAATTTAAATAGTGAGTACATGTGGTGTTCGTTTTTCCATTCTTGAAAAACTTCATTTAGAAGAACTATCTCCACTTCCATCCAGGTTGTTGCAAAAGATATTAGTTCACCATTTTTTATGGCTGGGTAGTATTCCATGGTATACATATACCACATTTTAATTCTACTCTGTATTGATGGGCATTTGGGTTCATTCCACATCTTTGCAATTATGGATTGTACTGCAATAAACATTTGACAAAATGCCTTTTTCCCATTGGGCAGATACACAATAGTGGGATTTCTGGATCAAATGGTAGGCCTACTTTTATCTCTTCTAGGTATCTCCATACAACTTTCCATAGAGGTTGTACTAGTTTGCAGTCCCACCAGCAATGTATAAATGTTCCTTTCTCTCTGTATCCATGCCAACATCTGTTGTTTTGAGATTTTTGGATAAAAGCCATTTTCACAGGAATTAGGTGATACCTCTTTACCTGCATTTTGATTAGCATTTCCCTGATGATTAGAGATGTTGAGCATTGTTTCATATGTTTATTGACCATTATTCTATCTTCTTCTTCTTCTTTTTTTTTTTTTTTAGGGTATTTGCATTATCAAGTAGTCTATCTTCTTTTGAAAAGCTTCTGTTCATGTCTTTTGCCCACTTTTTTATGGGGTTGTTTGATTTTTTTTCTTCTTGAATTTTTTGAGTTCTTTATAGATTCTGGTTATCAGCTCTTTATTGAATGTATAGCATGCAAATATTTTCTCCCATCCTGTAGGTTGTATATCTGCTTTATTGATTGTTTGCTTGGCTGTACAGAAGCTTTTTAATTTAATCAGGTCCCATTTTTTTTGTTTGTTTGTTTTTATGATTATTTTTATTGTTTCTGTGATTGCCTTAGAGGTCTTCTTCATAAATTCTTTGCTAGGGCAATGTGTATAAGGGTTTTTCCAACATTTTCTTTTAGAATTCTTCTAGTTTCATGCCTTAGGCTTAAGTCTGTTATTCATCATGAGTTAATTTTTGTGAGTGGTGAGAGGTGCAGATGCTATTTCAATCCCCTGCATGTGGCAATCCAATATTCCCAGCACCATTTATTGAACAGGGATTCTTTTCCCAAGTTTATGTTATTGTCTGCTTCATCAAAGATAAGACAGCAATATGAGGATAGTTTTGTATCTGGGTTTTCTGTTATGATCCATTGGTCCATGTCTCTGATCTTGTGCCAGGAGCATGATGTTTTGATTACTGTAAACTTACAGCATAGCTTGAAGTCTGGTAAAGCGATGCCTCCTGATTTTTCTTTTTGCTTAAGGTTGCTTTGGCTATTCAGGATCTTTTCTGTTCCATACAAAGTATAAAATTATTTTTCCTAAATCTGTGGAAAATGGCACTGGTATTTTAATGGAGATTGCATTGATTCTGCAAATCACTTTAGCTAAGTATAGACATTTTAACAATGTTGTTTCTGCTGATGCACAAACATGATATATTTTTCCATTTGTTTACATTCTCATTGATTTCCTTCCTCAGTAACTCATAGTTCTCCCTGTAGAAGTCTTTTCCCTCCTAGGTTAAATATATTCCTAGGTTTTTATTTTCTTTGTTGCTATTCCTAAAGGTATTGGGTATTTGATTTGATTCTCAGCTTGAGTGTTGTTCATGTATAAGAATGTATTGATTTGTGTACATTGATTTTATATCATGAGACTCACTTAATTTATTTATGAATTCCAGGAGTATCTTGGCAGAATCTTTGGAAATATAAGATCATATCATCAGCAAAGAGTTTGACCCCTTCTTTCCCCATTTGGATACCCTTGATTTTCTTCTCTTGTCTGATTGCTCTGGCTAGGACTTGCAGCACTGTGTTGAAGAGAGGTGGTGACAGTGGGCAGCCTTGTCCAGATCTACAGGGAAATGATCTCAATTTTTCCCCATTCATTATGATGTTGGCTGTAGGTTTGTCATATATGGATTTTATAATTTTGAGGTATATGTCTGTTAAGAGTTCTTAAAAGGGTGCTGAATTTTGTCACAAGCTTTCTCTGCATCTATTGAGATGATTATGTAGTCTTTGTTTTTGCTTCTGTTTATGTCGTGACTCACATTTATGAATTTATGTGTGTGAACCATCCCTGGGATGAAGTCCACTTGGTGATGGTGGATTTTTTTTTTTAATGTGCTGTTGAGTTTGGTTTGCTAGAATTTTATTGAGAATTTTTATATCTATATTTTTTGTTAGATCTTAACTGTGTATATTACTGCATTTATGGGGTACAATGTGCTGATTTTATATACAATTTGGAATGTTTACATCAAACTGGTTAACATATTCTATATTTATAAGAGATATTAATCTATACTTTTCTTTTTTTATGGTATCTTTTCTTAGCTTTGGTATCAAGGTGATACTGGCTTCATAGAGCTAGTTGGGGAGGATTCCTTCCTCTCAATGTTAAAAAATAATTACCGCAGTATAGGTACCAGCTCTTTGTAGGTCTGGTAAAATGTGGAACCATCTGGTCTGGGACTCATCTTGCTGGAAGGTTTTTAATTGCTGCTTCAACCTTGTTACCTGGAATTGGCCTGTTCAGGAGTTCTATTTCTTTCTGATTGATCCTAGAGAGGTATGTCTTTCCCAGAATTTGTCCATTTCCTCAACATTTTTCAGTTTATGTGCATAGATATTCAGAGATAATGTTTTGTATTTCTGTGGTATCAGTTGTAACATCTCCTTTTTCATTTTTGATTGAGTTTATTAGGGTCCTTTCTTTTCGGTTTTTGGTTAATCTAGAAAGAGGTTTGCCAATTTTGTTTATCTTTTCCAATGAACCAGGTTTTTGTTTCATTAATCTTCTGTATGATTCTTTTTTTTTTTTTGAGACAGTGTCACTATATCATCCTCAGTAGAGTGCTGTAGCGTCACAGCTCACAGCAACCTCAAACTCTTGGGCTTAAGCAATTCTCTTGCCTCAGCCTCTCAAGTATCTGGGACTACAGGCACCCACCACAATACCCAGCTATTTTTTGGTTATAGTTGTCATTGTTGTTTGGCAGGCCTGGGCCAGGTTTAAACCCACCAGCTCTGGTGCATGTGGCTAGTGCCCTAACCACTGAGCTATGGGTGCTGAGCCGATTCTTTTGGTATTGATAGGCCGATTTGTTTTAGAGTCTTGTTTAAATCTCATGTTTCTTTCTTTCTTTTCTTCTTAGAGGATCTTTCTAGTCATCAGGGTTTCTGAAAGCTGAAGTGGAAGGCCCGTCACAAATCCTCTGGGAGTGCCCATTTTCAAGTCGACTCGGTGTGCCTCTCTCTGGAAATATAGTTTCTTTGGTGTTGTGCTCCTTTCTAAAGTCGGAGGCCAGCTCACTGGCTGGGAGGACGTGCTACTGTCATTATGCTATATGACTCGGCCAGGCCTCTTCCATTCTGTGCACCTCCTTTTTACCATCTGTCACTTGGACATGGGAGTGTCTGATGATCTCAAGACATCGGCACTGCCTTTTCTGAACTGAGTGATTCTGTCTTGATTAGCCCTGACCATGGGGAAGGGGAGGCATTGCTACAGATACTAAGGGGCGAAGGTCATGGGTGAAGCAGCCACCAGATGCCCCGGTCAGCTAATATGACTCCTTCAAGGCTTTCTCCCCTCCCATTACCAGTTCTTGGAGCCATACCAGTTTTACTTCAAGTCATATATAACATTACCACTCATACCTTGGTAGTAAAATAGGACTAATAGTATCCTTATGAAGATTACACCAGGTCACTAGAAACCACATCTTATTTCAAACCTTGATAACAGTTAGATATTCTGGATATGTATGTGGGGTGGGGGGAGAAGAGTAGTTCCCAGAGGAAATAGCAAATGCAAAGGCTTAGGGGCAAGTCATTGGGGAAAGTGCTAGGAGCAGGTGGGCTGTGCCAGCCTGAATCTGCTGTCCCTGACAGTGATCACAAGCCCAGGTGGCACTGAGTACTAGGAATGTACTCACTGAGATGTGCTCTCAGTTCAAAGGCCATACTGGATCTAAGAACTAGTACAAAATTAACGATATAAAATATCCCATTAATAATTTTTATACCAATTATAGTAAAATGATAGTATTTTGGATATTTGAATTAAATAACAACATTCATAAAAACAATTTTTACCTGTTTCTCCTTACTTTTTAAATGTGGCTACTGGAAAGTTTTAAATAGTATGTGTGACTCATCTTGTGCTTCTATTGGACAGCACTGGCCTTGACCATGTCAAGAATTACCCATCAGGCAGTTTACGTATCCTCCTTTCTTGGGGTGGAGGGGAAAGGTCGAGTTGGCTGGGCCTACATCACTTGCACCACCCTTGGGGTGGGAGCAGTGCTCCCAAAGAAACACCACGACTAAGAACTGGGGAAGGCTGAGTCCCCAAACAAAAACTGAGAACTTCTGGTGGCACCCATAGCTTAGTGGGTAAGGTGCCAGCCACATACACTGAGGCTGGCAGGTTCGAACCCAGCCTAGGTCAGCTAAGACAACAATGACAACTGCAAAAAGCACAACAAAAAAGAGCCAGACCTTGTGGTGGGTACCTGTAATGCCAGCTACTTGGGGGCTGAGGCAGGAGAGTTGCTTAAGCTCGGGAGTTTGAGGTTGCTGTGAGCTGTGATGCCACAGCACTCTACCCAGGGCAACAGCTTGAGACTCTTCTCAAAAAAAAAAAAAAAAGAAAGAAAGAAAGAAATAACAAAACACCTGGGAACTTTTATAGAAGGTGAACATATCCTGCATCTTTAATGCATTATTTCAACTGGCCACTTTTCCTGATTTTGGCTTTGGGGGTCCTATCAAGCATGTGCTCATGTGCGCATACACACACAGGCACACAGACAGGTGACTTAAGAATGAACATGCCTGTAGACTTTTCTCTCACCATGATTACCAAGCCCTCACTTCCCACCCAATGGCCGAGTGAAGAACTCCCATGCTGGTGCTGCCACACATCCTGAACCATGCTGAGCCCAGGCCGGGATAGAGCATGATTTTAGCCACTTTAACGAAACCCCTTATTCTTTGAGTATCAACATATGCATAAGCAGGAGGACAAGGGACACTTCAGTGGGCAAGACTAGGTGGAATTTTTTTTTTTTTTTTTGAGACAGAGTCTCAAGCTGTTGCCCTCAGTAGAGTGCTGTGGCATCATAGCTCACAGCAACCTCAAACTCTTGGGCTTAAGCGATTTTCTTGCCGCAGCATCCCAAGTAACTGGGACTACAGGTGCCCACCACAATGCCCAGCTATTTTTATGTTGTAGTTGTCATTATTGTTTAGCAGGCCTGGGCCGGGTTTGAACCCGCAGCCTTGGTGTATATACCCGGTGCCCTACCCACTGAGCTACAGGCGCTGCCCAGGTGGAAAATTTTGAAATTCAACTTTCACCTCTGTTAGATTGGTTAATTTAACTATGAACATGTATTTGTATCATTCCTCACCTCCAATTTGTATCATTCCTAGTCACCTCCAGGCACTGACTAGGGGGCCCTCAGCACCAGTGGTAGCTATGCCATCTGTCCCTGCAGATGGACAGAGCTCCTGTGGTCAATGACAGACCTGCACTGGAGCTGGGACACTCCTGGAGGTGCCCTCCTGACCCTGCCACAGGCACAGAGCGGCTTCACAGGCCCATCTCTTCTTCTGGGGTTGACAGGAGGAGACATGGCAAGTAGGTGCAGGGAAGAGGGCATAGTGTGCTGTCATTTCAGCCCAGGAGCCAGAGCCACCCAGCTTGGGAGGTGCTGGTGTGAAGGCACCAGGGAGTGGGAAGGTCACAGCTCTGGGTCTTTGGGTTTCTATGTAGTAGTTCCTATCTCCGGCTAGGGCCCTCACCTTCCTTCCAGCCAGTGCCCTTCCCAGGCACAAGTAGCAGGTAGTCATTGGGTGTTTTTTACCACTAGTTGGTCTTTCTACTTTCTGGAACTCATCCTTTTTCTGGAAACTTAGTATGGGCTTTTTCTTTCCTTGCAGCTGACAGCTTCTCTTTCACTCTCCTCACTCACTGTTTTCATGATTCAGCTGCTTTATGATGTGCACAGTCATTTTCTGCTACTGTAGCAACAAAAATAATTTTATGGTTGGGGGTCACCACAACCTGAGGAACTGTATTAAAGGGTCGCAGCATTAGGAAGGTTGAGAACCACTGAGATATCTCACTGAGATGATGCACATGGCACAAGTTAGCAGAACCCTCCTATGTGAGTTTTTAGTCCTTACTACTCCCAGCCAATGGATTTGGGAAGATTGCGCTTTCCCCACCTCACAGAGAGACGGCTTCCTGCAAACATGGCAGGCCTGCAAATGTGGTCTACTGCTTAGAATGAACAGGAAGCTTCACTGCCACCTGGTTCCTTGCTCTTGTTCTTGAAGCAAGACAATATCAGGACATGTCCCCACCTTACAGAAATAAACTTTGCCAGCTCCTTCTGGAATCTGTAGCTGAGGCTCCCTTTTCAGCTTCCTCCTGCCTGCTCTGTGGCTCAGGGGTTCAGCCTTCTCCTGTTTTTGCAGAAGATGATGCATTTGTTTCTGTTTGTCATCCTCCTAGTTGCTTGCAGATGATTTTTGAGATGATCTAAGTGAAAAGCTCAACTCTTGCTGCCATCCTCAAATTTGAGAAGCACTCTGTTGTCTAAATCACTCAGTCACACTGCCTTTCCAAACAGTGGCTGAGTTTTTTCTTCTTCATGAGAGGCACTATGGTAAAGCCTCCTGTTCTTGGTCAACTTACTGTCCCAGAAAAGACAAAGACATGAAAAAAAGCTGTACAGGCCACATTTGGTATCTGCCCAGTGAGAAGTGCTGGTGATACCTGTTCAAAGGAAACCTGGGCTAGAAGAGAGAGATAGAAGAAGGAAGAGGAGGGGGAGGAGGAGGGGAAGAGGAAGAGGAAGAAAGAATAGGAGAGGGAGAGAAACGAGCTCCAACCCCCTTGGGAGCTCCCTGTTGCCAGGGTCAGCTCCAGAGCAGAAAGTCTCCAACAGAAAGGGGAAGAAGAGAGACTCAGACCATTGTCCTCTCTCTGTCTTTCAGGGTGACCATGTGTGGCTGGACCTTCCCTCCACGAACAAGATTGGTGTGGCCATTGGAGGCATTATCAAGGAAACGAAGCCGGGCAAGGTCTTGGTCGAGGACGATGAGGGCAAGGTCAGTGCTGTGGGCCTGGCACCCTCCCCTCTCTGGCTCTGCTCCGCAGAACCAGGTGCTTCAAGGCTGAGTGGGGACTTGGGTGTAAGACAGACTGTTGTGGAGAACACATGGGAAACTAGGAGAATTGGTGGAGTAGGGAGGAGCCAAGTAGGAAAGGAGTGGGGACAAGTTTGGGGGAGGAAGCTGGTTTGCAAAGCAAGGGAACAAGAAAGTTGGGTGAGGAAGGTGTAAGGAGGGGGAGGAGGGACAAAATTGCACAGGTGAGAGGCCAGCATCCCTGGGCTAGCCCGGAATGACCAGCTCGTCCACTGGTGGGAGCACAGGGCCATCAGGGCAGCATCCAGCTGGCCACCTGACCTCTCTTCAGTCTGTCCTCACTTTGTAGCTGGGTGCTTCATGGTGAGGCAGCTGCAGGCTTGACCGCCAAGGGGAAGGTTGTGGCCTGTGAGCTCCAGATTAAGGAAGCCAGTGCAATAATAACAACAATATCTCTATTTGCATAATGCACATTAAATGCTTTTCCTTGCACACTCTTATTACAACGATTTTTGAGGGTCCAGTAGCACCTTGTCTCCAATACAACTTTCAGCTCCAAGATCCTCCCCCAGTCTGAAAGTCAGCCTTAGCCACAGCTGCACACTGACCCTGGTCCCTGGAAATGGCTGGCGATAGCTGTAGATAGACCCGATCCTGTCACAGGTGTCCATTGACCCTTGCCACAGACCATCCTTGGCCAAAGACCAGCCCCCGGCCCCAGGTCAGCTGATGTATGACCCTGAAGGCTGGCTGCCTTGCTGCTGAGAGCCTAGAGGGGAGAGCGTTGGGCTGGCCCAGGCAGATGGAGGCTACCTCTCAGGGGAGTCTGTGCTCATAATTCCAGGACCACTGGATCCACACAGAGGACCTTGGTTCCCTCAGCCACATGCACCCCAACTCAGCTCAGGGCATGGATGACATGATCCGCCTGGGGGACCTGAATGAAGCAGGCATGGTGCACAACCTCCTGATCCGATACCGGCAGCACAAGATCTATGTGAGTGAGTCTCTGTGTCCACAGGAAAACCCTTACAGTGCTGGCCTCCTGGGCAGTGATGGTTTGGAGCCAGACACTGCTGCCCATCCCTTCACTGTGGGTGAGGCGCCTTCCTCTGTTCCCCAACCCAAAAGAAGCAGGGTGCTCACACCCCGGAGGGTAGGAAACCAGCAAGTAGAGTGACAGCACAGTGCCTGGCACACAGTTGGTGCACAATAAGAGCTGCCTCTTCCCTCCATCTGTGGCTGAGTGGATGTTGCTAGGGCATGTTGCAGAGACAGTGTCACCAGACTAAGAGTGAATCCTGGGACACAGGATCCCAGGGTCTTGATCAGACGAAGGCCATGTAGGAAGATGTGCCACCACCACCCCAAACCCTGGCAGTGGGCAGAGGTTCACCCAGCCTGGTTCCAGTGTGGGTTTTCCTAGGAGAGGTGGTATTCCCAAATTGACGCCAGCTCCTCTCACACTCTATGCCCCGCCCAAGTGGGTTCCACCTAGGGAAGTCACCGCCTGCCTGGGCCTCTCTGTGGCCTGGAGGGGTGGCTACTTTGGCTCTAACCAGCCCTTCTGTGCTGCTCAAAAGAGGTGGGGAGTGATCTGAGGACCCTGAAGAGAAGGGGAAGTAGAGGCCCCTGGGGGTGGGGGGCAGAGCGCACCCCCACGCCACTCTGGCTGAATGTGGGGCAGAGCTGCTGAGTCTGACAGCAGCAGTAAGCTACACTGAACGGCAGCCTCCCTTTCCAAAGCGTTTGTGCCCACATTCTTTACCTGGTCATCATAGCCTTAAAGCAAGAGGGATTAGCCTCTCCTTTCCTAAAATGAAAACCAAGACATGGATAATCATGTGGCATGTTGCGGAGGCTTCCTCTGTCTCACCACCAGAGGAGCAGCTGGTCCTGGGCTTGGGCCCCAGAAGTAGGGCTTTTACCCAGGGGACTGGAGCACACAGGACTTGTGAGTGGAATCAGTGGGGGCTACAGTGCTCAGCCAGCCTTCATGCGGGCCCCTGCAGGAGGTTAACAATTTATTCATACATTCAGCCTGTTTTATACAGCCTCTTCTAAGTACCAAGCAGGGTGCTCAACATTTAACATCTAATCTTCCTGGGAATGTGCCCCCCAACAGCCCACATTCCTGGTGGACACCTGTGTTCCCAGAAGGATATGAGCAACCAAGTGTCTTGTTCTCCTGGCCCAGAGTCAAGTCCCTCTTCCGTACCAGAGTCAGCAGGTCCTGGTAGCCCTCAAGTATTGCATCCAAGGCCAAGGGCAGGCTGGGCTGCTCTGCCTGGGTTTGAGGACACTGACCCCTTTCTCCCTCCCACAGACATACACAGGCTCCATCCTGGTGGCTGTGAACCCATTCCAGATGCTGCCTCTCTACACCATGGAGCAGGTGCAGCTCTACTACAACCGCCACATGGGTGAGCTACCCCCCCATGTCTTCGCCATCGCCAACAGCTGCTACTTCAACATGCAGAGAAGCAAGCGGGACCAGAGCTGCATCATCAGGTACGGCATCCCCCGAAGGAGGGGCCTCCCTCTCCCTGACCACTCTTAAGCAGCAGGCCTACAAGGCCAGTGTGTCTGGCCCCATTCAAGGGCAAACTCCCTTCTCCAAAGCTCCCTCTCCTCTGAACCTAATCCTTCACGATATTGCCAGGGCCTGGAGTGCCCCAGCCTGAGTCAAGAAGGAAGAATGGGCTGGGTTCCATTAGGAATGGGCACCAGGTTGGGCACTTGAGTGGCAAGGGTCAAACAGGTGGGGTCTCATTCAAAAACAAATCTCAAGGCTGGACTTAGGGAAGGATAAGCAGTAGTGGCTCCAGGGGCCAGCTGTCAACGAGGTCAACGAGGGACAAGAGGAATGTTTTTTCTCTGGTCCAAGTCCTCTCTCTGCTTTAGAGACAGCCCAGCCTGGCCTCTCTCTTCCTGGGACCACAGCATTCCTGGTGTTGAGAGAGTGGGTGTGAGAAGGAAGGGAAGGCAGACTGCAAATTGGGTCCAGGACACTTGCTTGGTGCTCTGACAGAGTCATTCATTCATTCATTTGAGGTTGTAGGGTGCCCGGACTGTGTGCCCCCCACTGTCCTAAAATGGGAAGATAGCAAATGAGAGGAACCCAAATCCCTGCCTGACAGAGCTTACATTCTAGAATGGGAAGCAGACAGGGAATAAATAATTCCATTTTGGTGAGGGTACTAAGAACTTCAAAGCAAAACAGGAGAAGAGCAAAGAGGGAGGGCGGTCTCTGCTCAGGGAGGGCAGTCTCTGCTCAGGGAGGGCAGACCAGGCACAGCCTTTCTAAGGAGAGACGTTGGACAGACAGCAAGGAGCCCTGGGTGATGGAATTCCCCGTGCTCAGCCACCCTCTGAAGTCACTGTTGGGGAAACCTATAAGAGGCTGAGATTGGTTTCTAGAGGCATACAGCTCTGAAGTGGGGACTTCAAACCCAGACCTCTGGAGAAGACAGAGAAGTGCCCTGGGAGAGAGCCAAGATTCCCAATTTGTCCCCAAGATGGGGTGTGGGGGGCCCACCTCTCTGCAGGTGCACTCAGGGCCACTCCCACCTGGAGGGCAGCAGGCTGGCAAGGAGCTGCCGGGAGAGGATGATCTCCCCGATCTTTGGCTCTTTGCAGTGAACTGAATTTCACTGAGTCAAACTGGGTTCTCCGCCAGGGCTGTGAGCAAGCTCCTCTAAGCTCCTGTCTCTACACTGGTGGGTTATTTGAAGAGCTGTGTTTGTAAAAATGCCTGGCACTCAAGGGGCATCAGCAGAGGTCTGTTGATCAGACTCCACTTTGCTGGCCTAGTTGTCAGGGTGTGAGCTAGTGCTGGGGTTTTGAGAAAGATTTCTGTGGGTGAAGACTAGGATAGAAAGGGAGGTTTACTTTACTTTCACAGGTGGCAAAGGGCCAGCACCAATCAGCTACTCAGGCTTCTTATTTAGGGGAAGAAGAAGGTTTTGGGGTGTAGCCAAAGTTAACAGGGTACTATGAGGGGGTGTCAGCATCCCTTGTTTCTAGCTGCAGGCTGATAGCTGATAGCTGATAGCTGATAGCAGAGCGGTGGAGGAGACAGGCTTATCAAGGGAGATTGTGAACTTGTCATTAATTCTGCTCCTGGGGAAAGACTGGGGCCTGTAGCTTCTCTCCCCGTGTCTGTTCTTGTTCCCTCAGGAGGGAACACCCTCCTCGAGGGTGTAAAACCAGATTCTAAAAGGCAGTTATTAATCAGGTCTAGTGAGTGTAAAAGATTTTGCATTTCCTTTTTGTCTGCTGTCTCCTTTGAGAAAGTGTGAAAACAGAACTCTAAGGGATGCCTGTTAGCCAAAGAGCTGATTGATTTAGCCTTTATCGAGAAACTATGCATCAATACTTTTTTTGTTATCTCACTAGCAAGCAAGGCTGTACTTTCAATAGTGACTGTGGACATATTGATCATAACTTTTTAAAAAGTTGTTACTTTCAGATGGGGTACTATCTGTCCAGGATTTGCTTCAAAATAGTGCAGGAGGGGAAACAAAATTAGCCAGGAGTTGAAGCTGAGTAACGGAACAGGGGGACAGTGGGAGGTCGTTTCGCAAACTTTAAAGTGTAGGGATCCTCCCCTGGGAGCTGGCAAAACACGCTGAATCTGATTCAACAGAGCTTGATGGGAGCCGGGTACCTGCATTCTGAGTCTGCTGCCCACCTGTGGGCTGTACTTTCATTAGCCACATGTTTTGTCATCTCATTCATTCGTTTCCTGGGCACTGCGCTGGTGACCCTAGACCGAGCCAGATCTGAGTATACCTAGGAGCTTGCAGCCTCTTATCCCTCCTCTCTTGCAGACGAGAAGACAAACACACCAATAACTTATAGGCAGTTGGAGCCCCACGGTGGACTTCAGGGCGAATGTAGTGGGATTTCTGCATGGGGAAAGGGTATCCCTGTCAGACTGGCTCAGAAAGCAGGCCCAGGGTAGGTTTGCAGGAGAGTAGAGGGGTGCTGGAAAAAATAGTTGTTCTGTGGACTCCTGTCCCTGCTCTCCCTCTTTGCAGTGGTGAGTCTGGGGCTGGCAAGACAGAGACCACCAAGCTCATCCTGCAGTTCCTGGCCATGGTCAGCGGCCAGCACTCGTGGATTGAGCAGCAGGTCCTGGAGGCAAACCCCATTCTGGAGGGTAAGTGGCACCCCGGGGACCTGTCTGCCTCCCTAGCCTGCGGACTGGGGCCTTCCTGCCAGGACGGGCCATGGGCCTTCAGTGACTCCTCCAGATACTCTGGACACAAAAGACAAGGGTAGAGGGTGCTCCCAAGAAGCTCAAAGAGGAAAGACCGACAAATTTGTAAACAAATTTGAGAAATGCTGCATGAATTTGTGCAGGTCCTTGGGGAGCAGTTGCTGGGCCCTAGTTAGGGCTACGGGAGGTTCATCAAGGGTGACCCCTGCAGAGCGTAAGGTGGAGGGAAACAGGAATGGGCAGGGCAGGCCTCAGACCGGGATGCTGTTGGAACATTTGGGAAAGGAGAGAGAGGAGGAAGCCGATGTGGGGAGAAGAGAGTCGTCCCGCTGTCCCGTGCTGTGGGGTCTAACCAGGTCTTGGCCAACCTGCCCCAGAGGAGCCCTGTGCTTTCCCCCAAAGTTCCCTGCTAGGGTTGGCCCAGAGCCTGTGACCTCAGTCCCAAAGCTGTCAGCCACCGGAGAGCATCAACCTGAGCCCCAGCCCCAGCAACCACTTTTTTGTCTCCCCCACACACACACAAACACACACACAGGTTTTGTCTTTTTTTTTTTTTGCCCTGAAGTTTTATCTGTTTCAGAATGTCATGTAAATGACATCATATGGTTGGTAGTCTTTTACATCTGGCAGTTCTCATTAGCATAACAGATTTCCACATTGTTGCCTGTGTCAACAGTTCTGTGCTTTTAATGAGTAGAAGCCCATTGTATGGAGGTACTGCGCTTGTCAGTTCACCAACTGACGCACGTCTAGATTGTTTATAGTTTTTGGCAATTATGAATGAAGCCTCTATAAACAGTCACATACAGGCTTTTTTTTTTTTTTTGTAAACACACATTTTTCTCTTGAATAAATATGTAAGCATAAAATTGTTGGCTCGAATGACAAAGCAGCAGTGCTTTTCCCAAGAGGCTGTAACATTTTGCTTTCCCCGCAGCAGAGTACGAGAGTTTCAGTTGTTCTGCATCCTCATTGGCACTTGGAGCACCAAGGAGATAGATCTTGTGCCATTCTGACGCATGTGGGGCACTGCCCTGTCGTTTCCCTAGTGACTAATGTGCCCTTTCACATCCACATTCCCCTCTGGGGAAATGTCTATTCAAATCATTTGCCTGTTTTTGTTTTGTTTTGGTTAAGAGGCAGAGTCTCACTTTGTCACCCTTGGTAGAGTACTGTGGCATCAAAGCTCACAGCAACCTCCAGCTCTTGGACTTAAGCAATTCTCTTACCTCAGCCTCTGAGTAGCTGGAACTACAGGCACCTGCCACAGTGCCCAGATATTTTTTTGTTGCAGTTTGGCCAGAGCCGGGTTCGAACCCACCACCCTCTGTATATGAGACCGGTGCCCTACTCACTGAGCTAAGGCACCGCCCCCCTTAGCTTGTTTTTTAAATGGACTTATTTCCTTATTAATGAGCTTTAAGAGTTCTTTATATATTCTGGATACAAGAACTTTGTAAGATACTTGGTCTGTAAATATGTCCCAGTTGGAGGCCTGTTTTTTGTTGTTTTGGGTTTTTTTTTTCATTCTCTTAAACAGTGTCTTTTTCAGGACAGAAGATTTAAATTTTGGTGAAGTTCAATTTGTCATTTTTTTCCTTTAGGGATCATGCTCTTTGTGTTATAACTGAGAAATCTTTGCCTAACCTGAAAATTTTCTCCCATGTTTCTTTTAGATACTTTGTAGTTTTAATTCTTACATTTAGGTTTATGAATTTTTTTTTAATTCTTTTAATTTTTTAAATTATTTCACATTTAAATTAATTTTTTATTTAAATTAATTCACATTAATTTTAATTTTTTTAATTTTTTAAAGAATTTTTAATTCTTACATTTAGGTTTATGGTTTTTTCTAATTTTTTTAATAAGGTGCAAAGTATGGTAGACTTTCTCCTCTCTCTCTCCCTCCCTGTTTTATATGTGGATATCCAATTTTTTCAGCCCTATTTGTCAAAAATACTATTTTTTGCTCCATTGACATCCCTTTGTGTTTTGTTCTAAAATCAATGAACCATACATGTGTGGGACTATGCCTGGATTCTCTATTCTGTTCTGTTTCTGTCTGTCCTTTCACCAATACTACACTGTCTCGATTTCTGTGGCTCAGAAGGCAGGTTTGCAGTCAGATAGTGCATGTCCTCCAGTTTCATTCTTCTTTTCAAAGTTGGCTATTCTGTGTCCTTTGCCCTTTCATATACAGGATGTGTATCTTAAAATCAGCTTGTCAATTACTGCAAAATAATCACATCAAATGCTTTCTTAAGAAGGTAGCTGACCATTCATTCTCATCATGGCCACATGGGGTTCCATAAGCTGAATGACTGTGGCGCCTCCCAAAGGTTGTGTGTCCCACTGGGCTCCCTCAGGAGAGGGACGAGCACAGGGCTTCCTAAGCCTGTTTCTCTGGGAATTCTTTCCTTCATCTCATGGGACTAATGCCTGATGGTGGTATTTTTGAACTGCATCCCAATCATTAATGGGCCATGAAATCAGTTGTCTAGAACAAACAAAATACCATAGAATAAAAAATACTCTGACCCCAAATAAAAATGAAATGAAAAAGAAAGTAAATTCATGTTCAAAAGCAAGTGGTGAGAAAAAAGAAAAGAAAAAGAAAATGAAAACGCCCCAACCCACCACTCTTTGTAAGAACTGGTACCATCTTATTTTAATTGTGTGTGTACGTGTGGGGGGTGTATATTTATACTAGGACATATTGTGAAATATCTTTCTTGCTGTGGGTAATGTCAGAAAAGTTTGCAGAAACAGCTTTATGAAAAACACTTCTGGTGTTTTGTTTTGTTGGCTAGGGTGCAGTGGTATCATCATAGCTCACAGCAACCTCAAACTCCAGGGCTCAAGCGATCCTCTTGCCTCAGCCTCCCAAGTAGCTAGGACTGTAGGTGCCCACCACCATGCCTGGCTAATTTTCTATTTTGAGTAGAGACTTGCTCAGTCTGGTCTTGAACTCCTGAACTCAAGGGATCCTTCTGGCTTAGCTTCCAGGAGTGTTAGGATTACAGGTGTGAACCATGGCACCTGGCCTCAAAAAGCACTTTTGGATCGTGCTGCAACACAATGCTTCCTGATCTGACCCTCAAGTGTGCCCTGGCCTGGGCCCAGTCTTGCTGCTTTCCCTCTACCCTGCCTCTGCTCTTCAGCCTGATCCATCCTTCCAAAGCCTCTGGAAATCTCCTTCCATGCTCTCTCAAACACGTTCTTGTTTCCCCCATCACTGGCAGACCTAATTGCCAACTTCTGAGTCTGGCTATTCAAGGCTCTGTGACACCTGGCCCCACCTACTAACTAGCCTTGACTACCTTCCACTGCATTCCTCATGTCTCCTACCCTCTGGCCAACTTTCCCCCTCTGCAAGCACGCTTCATGCTTTTTAAATTCTAATCCTGCATTGCCTTCCTCTTAGCACACCCTTGGCTGCCGTAACAGTCTAGTGCAACTGTACCCATCTTTCACTTCTGGGCTTGGCCACCTCCTCTGAGAAGCCTTTCCAGATGACCCACTCAAAGTAAATTTTCTCCTTTCTGCTCCCACGATGGGCATTGCCCACTCACCCTCAGCCTTCGGAAATGCCAAGACAATCCGCAACGACAACTCAAGCCGCTTTGGGAAGTACATTGACATTTACTTCAACCCCAGCGGGGTGATCGAGGGTGCACGCATTGAGCAGTTTCTCCTGGAGAAGTCCCGGGTCTGCCGGCAGGTGAGGCCTTCGGTCGCCCAGGACAGGGAGTCAGGAGCTTGGGGGAAGCTTCCAAGAGGGGTCCCTTCCACCACTCTCACCCCTCCCCGTGGCCCTCACTGGACAATAGTGGTCCCTCTCTAGTATTCCAGCGTAAAATGTGATAGGACTTTCTCAGTTTTGAATTTTGTCTATATAATTGTCTTGTTCTTTGGTGCCTACTCTTCAACTCTGCTAGAATAAAATGCTGAGTCTGGGATAGTTCCAGGCTGTATCTTCAGCTTGGGGGAGCTGGATAATAGTGTCCAAAAGGCCCATGGACAGGGACTGTGGTGGCATGTGGCCTGTGCTGTCATGCTGGCCTGTGTGCAGAAGGGGCCCATTCTTGGTTTAATGCTCTGCTGTTGCCATCTCGTAATTCTCACCAACTTTTTAGCTAGGGTCTCCGCAGCTTCGTTTTGCAATGGGCCGATCATGTAGCTAATCCTAAATGTCAGGGATGCTGGTGTGTGGCACCCATGACAGCAGAATTAATGCACCCTGTGTGTGAGGGTGCTCCCATGTGATGGCCTGACACCTAACACATGCATGCATGCAAGCTCACAGACACAGGGAAGGTCCTGGGGAAACGCCTCCAACAGAGGGCCTGGGGCTGCACGTGAAGGTGGAGAGCCGAGGAGAAGGCTCCCCCTGGTGCAGGGCTCATCCTGGTATTGTCTCATTTGATCTTCACAAGCGTAAGAAGTAGATAGATCCCTTTCTCCCCATTGTACAGATAAGGAAACTGTGTCCAGATAAGTTGGGTCACTTGTCCAGGGTCATGGTGCTAGGATACAGCAGTCAGTGTCACCCCAAAGTTTGCCCTTTCCTGGGCTCATACTTGTTCACACTGTGCTTGGTGAAGTCACAGAACTTGTCACCCAAAGGGATACCCCAGAATGGGCAGGAAATTTCTGAATCAGATAAGAAACTAGCCCTGCCTGCGATGAGAGACAGATTTGGAAACTGTGGCATATCAAAGCTGGGTAGTTACAGAGGAGGAAGCGGGCTGTCCATGTTGGTGTGGAAGCCAAGAGACAAGCTTAGATGAAAAAAAGGAAGTTGAAGAACAACAAATACGGTTTTGTGGGAAACAAAGATCTATTTATAGATATACTATAAGTAGATGTATTAAAAATGTCTAGAAAGGAACACAGACCCTTGAGTGATTCTGGGGAAGGAGGGGAAGGACTTTGAGGATAGGTAGGTAGGGTGGAAGGAAACTCTCTTTACTGCCGATTGTTTGGATTTTTACGAGGAGAATGCATTTGTAAACAGTGTTTAAAAATATGGAAGGCCTAGGTAACCTTGTGCTGTCACTAAGTAAGCATGAAGAGCGTGAGGCTGTGATCAGAGGGCCTGGACCCCACGCGGTCACTGCCCAGCCTGGTCACGGGGACACAGCCTGGGTATGGGAAGCAGTGGACATGCAGGGGGCGAGGGGGCACCTAGAGTTGCAGTTGTGAGCTGTTCTTGGAAGCCCAGGGTGAGGTCTGAGTCCAGCAACAAGGACAGCAACCAGGCCGGGCATCCCATGGGCTGATTCCAAAGTCACAGCTGATCAGGAAAGCATGGCAGTGACAGTGCAGGAAGCAGCCCCGAGCCCCCAGGGGAGCCACTCACGAGTCTGTGTGCACTGCCACCCTCCCAGGCCCCCGAGGAACGGAACTACCACATCTTCTACTCCATGCTCCTGGGGATGCAAGCCCAGGACAAGGAGCTGCTGTGCCTGGGGATGCCTTCCGAGTACCACTACCTGACCATGGTGAGCCCCTCACGGCCACTGCGGCACAGCCCTGGGTACAGCTGACAGCCGCAGAAAAGCCCAGGAGGCTGGGGCTTCCCTTCGCTCCCTGCCAGCCCTCTCTGTTGGGACCCCCAGCTGTCACATGCACCCCCTTCCCCTTCCCACAAGCCTCAATTTCCTTTGGATCTCACCAGATGACAGGCTCCAAGTCCTCAGTGGGTCCTGGGGTGTCATCTACCCCCTGCTCCTCCTCTCGATTTCACTCCAGTCACTGTCCCTGTAGGTGCCCCCTAGGTCTTCCTCTGTCCCAGCTGTGCCCACAGCCGTGGGCAGCCACTGCTCATGTTTGATGATCAGGAAGACACGTGGTCTCCTCAGGGATATCTCTCCCACATGACCCTCTCTCTAGGTCCCTCACCCCAAGGTCTTCACTAGCCCTGCCTGGTCCATGGCAGTAGTGTCCTCACAGATCTCCCTGTCACTTAGTCTTGACCTCTAATTGATCACCCACCCAACAGCAAAAGGCAATTCCCACAATGTGAATCACATCTCTGGTGACAATGCTGTGATGACTCCTGTGGCCTGTGGGGTATCCAAGCTCCTAGGTGTGGTTTCCAGGATCCAACCCTCGTCCACCCTCTCCTTTCTCAAGGCTGACCTCAGCCTCCCCTCTGCCCCCACCCTGCCTCCAGCCTCCCTGCCTTGCCCCTGCCACCCCCACCCCTGCTCTCTGCCTAGTCCACCCTCTACCATGTGCTGCTTTGCGGATTGGATGGGGCCAACTCAATCCTCCATTCCCAAGGAAGCCTTTCCACACTTCTCCATAGGGCTGGCCCTGGCCACTGAGCCAGGGGACTAGGGTGCACTAGACCTACAGGTCTAGGCACCTGTAACAGCCATGACAAGGTCATTTGCTCCCTCCAGCCCCTCTTGGATGTGAAGAGCAGCACCCAGGGCAGGACCAGGCCTCACCATTTCTGAATTCCAATTAGAAGCACAGGGCCTGGACATGGTAGCCTTGGAAAGTGCTTGTTAAAGGAACGAACCCATGGCACTCTCCAGAGACAGACAAGGCAGGCCTAAGTATGGACAGACGACAAACAGAGGCTCAAAGAAGCAGAATCACTTGGCCCAGGCCCCACAGAGGACAAGCGCCAGTGTTGGCTACAAACCCCAGGCGTGCTGTGGCTGTGCCATCATGATTCTACCTCTGGGTCTGGATGTGGCCCTGCAGGGTCCATCCAGCGCCTGTGAAGTGTGACCTCTCACAGGCCTCCAGCTGAGTACCTGAGGCTTCTCAGCCTTGCTGGTCCAAGTACAGAGGAAGGAGGGTGTGGGAGGCCCCTGTGAGCTGAGGCGCCCTGTCCTTTAGGGAAACTGCACCTCCTACGAGGGGCTCAACGATGCCAAGGACTATGCCCACGTCTGCTCGGCCATGAAGATCCTCCAGTTCTCCAACTCTGAGAACTGGGACGTCAGCAAGCTGCTGGCTGCCATTCTCCACCTGGGGAACGTGGAATTTATAGGTAATTCTGGCTTTGCTCAAACTGCACCCTTGGGGAGGAAGAGGGACTGGGCTGGGAGCAGGAGGGCATCTCTGTGAGCTCTTACAAGAGGGCTCACAGATTATGCAGTCCAACCTGGTCCTGGAAAAACATGTCTGAAAAATATGGCTGTGATTTGGAGGCCTCATGAAGTTAAAGCCCTCCAAAAGTGGAGACTCTGGTCGATCATCCCCCACTGTTTGCTGGGACCCCAAAGGGCTATCTCCTCAGGATGAGGGTGAACCAGAGAAAACAAATCCATGTATGAACTTTGGGCTTTCTGGGGACTAGGGTGCACTGACCTGTTGGTATCCCCATGTGCCTGACAGAAGTTTCTGACAATCCCAGAAACCTAGATTACAAATGATTCCTTCAAATAATCTTTCAGACATAACATCCAGCATGTAGTCAGAAATAAATAGGAACAAAGGAACAAGATATCATGAACAATAACCAGCAGAAATAATAAACTATAGAAACAGACCCACAGAGATTTCAGATATTGGAATCACTGGACACAGACTGCAGAGGAACTCTGTTCAGGAAAAGCAGCCAAGCTTGAAGATGTAGACAGGGAATCTATAACATAAAGAGTGACATTACAGATTTTAAAAGGAACCACGTAGAAATTCTAGAAGAAAAGAAATAACCGACATTAAGGACTCGATGGCGGGGTGAACAGCTGATTTTACACATGTGAAGGAAGAATGGGTGGGCTGGGGGGGAAATCAGAAAAACTGCAGCACAGCATGGAGGGACGAAAAGGTGGAGATTGTAAAAGAGAAGGTAAGAGACCTAGCAGATGCAGTGAGAAGACGGAGCCTCCTTTTAATAGGAATCCTCAAGGAATAGAGAAGGGGAATGGGGCCGAGGCAACATAGGAAGGGATTATGGCTGGTTCTAGAACTAATGAGAACCCATTCTCAGAGCTCAGTGACCTGGTCCGGAGCGCTGGCTCAGGCCACCATCGCACAGCAGATGAGAACATCCCCTGGCAGTGAGTTGTAGCAAGGGTGACTTGTGTCTGCCCACCAAGTGGGGTCCTCCAGCTAGAAAAAGGCACATGCTGACCAGAAGTGGCCTGGGGCCTGGAAGAGCTTTGGAAGCGTGGGGCAGAGGAGTGAAGTGGACAGGGAGCATCAGTCAGACCCCACTAACAGCTTTTAAAACAGGCAAAACTACAAGCTGTTTAGGGACTCCATGTATATAACAGGAAGGTGAAGAGAAAGCAAGAGAGTGATTTCCATAAAAGGAGGAAGAGCTGTTACCTCGGTGGTGGATTGAAATAGTCTTAGCAACAAGGGGCTGCCGGGAGGCCTGGGTGTTGGAGGGTTTATATTTGGCTTCAGTGGTGGTTACTTGGTCATGACTTAATCCATTACAACATGCCTTGTGTTTTATGCACTTTTTTATCTCTCTATTTCGCAATTTTTTTTTTTTTTTTTTTTGAGACAGAGCCTCAAGCTGTCGCCCTGGGTAGAGTGCTGTGGCATCACAGCTCACTGCAACCTCCAGTTCCTGGGTTCAAGCGATTCTTCTGCCTCTGCCTCCCAAGTAGCTGGGACCACAGGCACCCGCCAAAATGCCTGGCCATTTTTTGGTTGCAGCCATCATTATTGTTTGGCGGGCCCCTGCTGGATTTCAACCCGCCAGCTCAGGTGTATGTGACTGGAGCCTTAGCCACTGAGCCACAGGCGCCGAGCCTATTTTGCAATGTTTTTAAGTTTAAAAAAAAAATCAAAAATGCCTCCCTCCAAACCTGGCAGTCTGTCTGAAGGTAGACTTCGTTAGCTAAACGAAGCCTGGCTTAACACTGGTGCTCCATTAATGTTTGCTTCGTGTCATTGATTGATTGATAGATAGATAGATTGATTGAATGCCCAGGTTTCCACAGATGGCTGGTGGATCATCTTCTCCTGGTGCCAGTGCCTCCTGGGTGCCCCAATTCAGACTTCTCTCCCCAGATAGGCCCTTAGATCTAGACCCCTGGTCTCTTCTAGTAGAGAGGGTGTCATCTGCTAGATTCATTTGCAGCTAAGGCCTGGGGAAGGAAGCGGCCCACACCTGGGCAGCTGTGGCTGATATGTGGCTTTGTGGCTGTCATAGGCCCAGGCCTCACAGGGGCCTCTGCCTCATTGTTCTTCTCACCCTAGCTGCAGTCTTCGAGAATCTGGATTGCTCAGATGTGGGAGAGATGCCTGCTTTTCCCACTGTGATGAAGTTACTGGAGGTAAGGCCGAGGTGTTTGCCAACCTCCACTTTTGTGAGGAGCCCCAGGAGCCTAGGCTTACATGCCCCTGATACCTGATTCTCATAACTTATCCAGACTCCATCCCTCTCCCAGGCTCTAAACTCAATCTCTGCATAGACACTGCAGTGCCTGAGGGCAGACAGCAGGGCAAACTGCTCAGTAACAGAAAGCAGAATGATCACTTTGGCTTTCCCTTTCCCTGTGTCCCCTCCTGCTGGGCAGTGCCCCTAGCTTGCCATCTTTTCCCTCTACCCTGGACAACCCTGCCTGTGCCTTCATGCCCTGGGCCCCTCCAGGAACTGTGCTGTTCTGGGACAGTGGCCCATGCTGAGAAGCCTGTGGCCCACCTGTTTGGCCCTCCCCATCATTACCTGCACCACTGATCCTCACCATGGAGGAAGGGTGGCAGGGGCTAGTTGGGGACCTCTGTGCTAGGGATGTGGCCACATCTTCCACACCATGTCCCATTGACAGGTTCTGGTGAAAAATTAATAGAGTAAGAAGGAAAAAAAAAAAAAAAAAGCAATCAGATTGTGCTGTTAACATTCTCCGTAGAACCTTTGGGTTTGTCCGGCTCCACCCTTCCCATGTGGTAAGGCTGCCCAGGCCCACAGACTCTCCTTGCTGCTTTAGGCCTTCAGCTTCCAGGAGGAAGTGATTTGGGTTGGGCCATCAGAGCCCACCCTGATCCTGGCTTTCTAAGACACAAGCCCCTTTCCCATCCCCCAGGAGACTAGCACACTGGGCCCCCAAGCTGGTGCATCCTTCCCAGACCCTCCGTGTCTCAGGGCTCCCAGGCCTCTGGCTCTGGCCCAAATCCAGCCTGGCCCTAGTCTCAGGCACTGCCACCTATAGTGGGCACAGGGTCTCTGGTGATGAGAGGGAACAAGGCATGGCAGAAGCAAATCAGAGTCCTGGGCCAGGCCCTGTCCCACACGTGTGATGCAGCCCCCACCTGCCTCCCCAGGTGCAGCACCAGGCACTCCGGGACTGTCTAATCAAACACACCATCCTCATCCGCGGGGAATATGTCACCAGGCCCCTGAACATCACCCAGGCCATAGACCGGAGGGATGCCTTCGCCAAGGTACAAAGCTGCCAGAGCAGAGCCTGCATATCTTCACCTGCTGACCATGGCCCTGCTCCTCATGCTGCTCATGGACAGCAAGAAGGAGCAAGAGCACTGGGCAGGTTCCAACTCTGCTGGTCACTTGCCTGGTAATCTGGGGCTTCCCAGCCTCTCAGGCCTTAGTTTCTTGCCTGTAGATCCAGGATAATGACATCCCTAGCATCTGTTTTACTCTCTGGGACATCTGTTTTACTCTCACACAGCCTTTCTGGGTAAACGCAGAGAAAGGCAGCCTCCTCCTGTGCCTCAAAGCCCTGGGCCTCACCCGTGTCTCCCCAGGGCATCTATGGGCACCTGTTCCTATGGATCGTCAAGAAGATCAACACTGTGATCTTCACACCTCCTGCCCAGGACCCCAAACATGTGCGCAGGGCCATTGGCCTCCTGGACATATTTGGCTTTGAAAATTTCCAGAACA
Organism: Loris lydekkerianus; assembly: GCA_963574355.1. Classification (NCBI taxonomy): domain Eukaryota; kingdom Metazoa; phylum Chordata; class Mammalia; order Primates; family Lorisidae; genus Loris; species Loris lydekkerianus. The sequence goes on from CAUYPK010163672.1 coordinate 66,766, forward strand.
ATAGGTATGAAGATCTAAGGCCATCTGCTCCCCTCTAACTGAGCAAGCTAGGGCACCCAGGCCAGGTCAAGTCTTTCTACATCCAGCAATCCATGCCTATGTACAGCGTCTTCTTTAGAGAAGGCCACAGAGCTAAAAGCCATCCACAAGAGAGACCCCTTATCATCCCAGACTGAACTGGTGAAAGTGAAAATCAGTAATGATGATTTGGCTGCAGCTGTGGGTGGGCTATCATAACAGGGAGTGGGGGAACTGGGGAATTTGTGGACCATTCTGACATTTGAGTTGGTGGGTAAGCTGAAGCAGGATTTCTCTGACCCAGTGTCCAACACCCCAGACTGGATGCTGAAGAGCTGTAACCTGGAGGCAGGTCGGAAAAAATGACTACCAGATATGACCATAGTGGAGGCTGGGGGTGGGTAGACAAGGGTGGGAAGGAGCCACACCAGGTCAGGTGTTGCTCCAGGTCATTGCGTATCAGGAGGTGGCAAGTGAAGACTGTCTGACAAGCAGGCAACTGGCGTTCTGGATGCAATCCAGCTTATCTGAGCCCAGTTCATTTAAAGCGCCTGGTGGGGTAGAGGGTGGGCCACTGGCCTCAAGAAGCAGAGGCCTCTGGGCCCTGTCTGAGGAGCCCAAGGGTTAGCCTACCTTGGCATCCTGGGGCCCAAGGCCCTGTCTACCAGTGAAGTGTGGCCTGGGAATGATTTAGGATTGTCAAAACACCGCCATTCCAAGCATAAGCACCCTGCATCTCAGCCTCTGCAGGCAGGTGGCAGGGCTGGCAGAGCTCAAGTGGGATTCAGGGCATTGGTATCTGGCCCTGGGAGAGACAAGTGAGACACCATGCACATATGCACACTTTGGAGGTTGGTTCTAGAAAACGAGGCTGTGTTGCAGGGATCTCTCCCTGAAGGAAGGCCACCAGCTGGGTTTGTGCCAGGGCTGCAGCCTGGGGGCCTGGGAAGGAGGTGCTGCTTGCACCAGGTCCCTCCCTGGTCATATCTTCTGCATGTGCTCATTGAGCAGCTCCAGGCAGTGTGCTGGGTGTGGGGTACACTGCAGGCCTGTCTGGATCCTGAAAACAATGGGAAGCAGGGAAGAGTTGGAGCAGAGAAGAGTGTGATTAGATTTTGCATCAGAATGCGCCCTCTAGTGGCCGCATGCAGAATAACTGGCGGGGGAGGCTGGAGGAGGCCAGGACTGTGCCCAGGTGGGCAGAGGCCTGGACTCAAGTGGCAGCAGTGGGAGGGAAAGAAGTAAACAGGTCAGTTCCATGCTGGAGATAGCATGGGCCAGACTCCGGACTGATGGGACTTGGGGAGGAGGCATAGAGAGGTGTTGAGCACAACAACTTGGTCTCTAACTTAAGCCAGGGGAGGTGGGTGGAGGGGCCAAGTCCCTAGGTAGAGAGCCCAGCAGGTAGAGCAGATTTGAGGGCTTGGGGATGGAAGGGTAGGGAGCATGTCTGGTCCATGCAGAGGGGCCAGACTGTCAATCCTGGGGTCTCTGGAATCTCATGTTGACACCAGGGCCACCTTGTCCACGGGTCTGGGGCTGCTCATGTACACTCAGCCCTGTAAGGATGGTCTCAGTGTCAGAGGAGCTTTCAGTGTATCTGTCTGGGGAAAACCCCAGGATAGTATAGAAAAACTTCCCCCCAAACTGAGATGGAGCTGAGAGACCAAAAATGACTCAGACAGTGTGGTGTGATTGGTTAGATGAGCTTATTAGAGGTCATCTGCAAGGGCACTTGCTCCTGGGTGACACAGGAACTTCTCCCATCCACAGGATGCTTCTTGCTAACAAAATCTGCATCTGTGGTGTTGCCTTAAATCCCTTCCCAGTGAGTGACACAGAGCTCCTACTTTGTATCATTGCTTATTCACAGCAAAGCAAATCCCGCAGGGGCATTACCATTATCATGTGCCATCATATAACTTTGTTAATGTTAATGGCATTACAACCCTCCACCAGGTGCTAAGGGGCACTACAGGACTGCCATGGAGAGGCCAGGGCCAGACTGAGCCAGCCGCTTCCGGGCAAGAGTGCCGGGCGCTTTCCTATGCTCAGTAGTTATCTTGGGGCTTGCTTGACTTTGTAACAATTCCATTGAGCACTTCTTCTGAGCCCTCTGGGCTGGCACAGTATTTGTTTTGTGGTGGGGAGCTTGCATTTTTCCCTCAGGATCACAAGAAGCCAAAGACAAGGACGTGATGACTGGCTGAGCCTTCTCTTTTCTGTTAGTCTGCTTGCCTTGGGGGTGGGGAGGAGATGATGGTAAGGAAGGTGACCTGGGAGCAGAGGGAGGGTGTGCCGAGAGGCGTGTCTGTGAGTAGACAGAAGCTGCGCATGTGCAGGATGTCCACCTGTGGGCAGATGTGTCCATGGCTATGTGCAGATGGCTGGTGATCGCATGACTCCAGCCTGCTGCAGTGGGGGCCGGGCTGAGCCCTCTCCACCCTGGGTGGTGACTTTGCTTCCACAGCTTCGAGCAGCTCTGCATCAACTTTGCCAATGAGCACCTGCAGCAGTTCTTTGTGCAGCACGTGTTCACCATGGAGCAGGAGGAGTACCGCTCGGAAGGCATCTCCTGGGACTACATCCACTACACCGACAACCGGCCCACACTGGACCTGCTGGCCCTCAAGCCTGTGAGCATCATCTCCCTTCTGGACGAAGAGAGCCGCTTCCCACAGGTGTGTGTCTGGGCCACCAACCTTCACATGGAGACCGCTGCTCATGGGTTTCCTCCTTGAAGGTGGAAAACTCCAGTTGGGTGAAACACTTGTTTCTGGAGTTGCCAAAACCTCTCCCAAGAATAAGAAGGACAGCCTCAAGCCTCTACCTCCCCAGACCCTCCTCTTCTTCAAGGCTGCCTCAGGCCCACCCCCTCTGACTGCTGAGGTGCCTGGACAGTTACACAGATGGTGGAGCAGGACAGCTGGTGGCCTCTGCTACCAGCCCAGCCTTTGCTCACTGCAGGTCACCTACCCCTAGGTGTTAGTCTCCTCTGCCTGTGCACAGGCCCTCAGTCATTCTGAGCCCAGGTTGCTTTGTCACCATGAGGGAGCCCTTGAGCCTGTGGGTGGGCCACTTGACCTCCCTGTGGCTGGACTCTGGGACCTCAGTCCATAGGGCATCTGGGTTCTTCCAGGGGACAGATATCACCATGCTGCAAAAACTGAACAGTGTCCACGCAAACAACAAGGCTTTCCTGCAGCCCAAAAATATCCACGACACCAGATTCGGGATTGCCCACTTCGCGGGAGAGGTATACTACCAGGCAGAAGGTGAGGGCGGCTCCTCTCACACACCTTCCAAATAAAGATCAGGCTCCAGGGGGACTGGAAAGGAAGTGGAGAGGGTGAGGTTATCTTGCAGATCTAGCAATGGGACAGAGGCATTTTATTGGAGAAAGGCCAGGGATGTTTTGTTTTGTTTTGTTGGTAACAGCTCTACTGAGATATAATATGCATTATTCACCCATTTTAAGTGTAGGACTCATTAGTTCTTAGCACAGTCACAGAGTGTACTCATGATTGCCACCATATTAGAACGTTTCCCTCATTCTCCTCCCCACAAATTGCCCCATTAGCCATCACTCCCCTTTTCACCCCAACGCTAGGCAACAACTGATCTCTGTCTCTCTGTGTCCGCCTATTCTGGACATTTCATATAAATGCAACTACACAACAAGTGTTCTTCTGTGACTGGTTTCTTTCACAACATAATTTTTTCAAGGTTCCTCCACGTCACACGTGTTAGTACTTTTTGTTGCAGATTAATATTCCAGTGTATGGATATTCAGCTGAGGGACACTTGGGTTGTTTCCACTTTTTAGCTAATATGTGTAATGGTGCTGTGAGCATCCACATATACGTTTTTATGTGGACATATGTTTTAATTTCTCCTGGATATGTGTGTGTTTGACTTAAGTTTTGGATGTGTTAAGGGAGGCTCAGTAATGATTTTGGTCTTGCGATGGTCAACCTACTGGTGTGCTTAGAAGAATGAGGCAGGTGGGCAGTGTGCTGCTGTGATCAGGAAAGCTGGATGCCGGAGGGCCACTCCCTGTGGCTCATGTGGAGAAACGAGCAGGTGCCAGTCTCCAAACTGGAGACGTGGATCTAGACAGATTCTTGCCTAGCAGGGCTGCTCTGCTTATGTAGAGGAGGTGAGGTGTCAGGAGGTCAGGGGGAGAAATGAAGCAGCTCCTTCTGTTCTGCCAGATCCTGGCTTTGGGCTCTTCAGAAAGGGAAAGGCCAGAACCAATGGGATCTGCAGGATCCCGGGACACAAAGATGCGCACCCATCCCCCACCTTTTATGAGCAATTCAAGGCTATGTTTTGTTTTGAACTGGCATGAATCTTATACATATGCTTTGATTAAAGTATATGATATGATAAATCTTTCTACATTTTCTGATTGCAAATGCTAGAGATATCTCTTAAAGCCAAGTCTCCTTTTTTTTTTTTTTTTAAATCTTGGGTGACCTGCTATGCTGATGACCTTGGCTGCATTTACTCTGCCTGCTAGAGCTCAGCCCAGGAGTGCCTCTACCCTCCCCTTCTCCCCAAAACACCCAAGGAGCTCCCCACCCAGGATGGAGGCGGCTCTGCCTGATCTCAGAGGTTCAAGGTGCCATCGAGCATCTGCCCTTCCCAGTACCTTGTGGAGCTATCCCTGGGCACCTGTAGGCAGAAGTGGGGAACAGGTTCCCTTCCCCTTTCCCACCCTGACACAGCCTCCCAAGACCCACACCAGGCTGTGCAGGTGTGTCCAGAGTGTGCCTCGAAAAGGTGGGGTAGCTTAAAGGGAGCAGGGTGAGAGAGGAAAGTGATGCCCTAGGGGGTCAGCCCTTGGAGACCAAGGAGTGCAGCCCCTGACCTCATCTAAGCAGCTCATCTTCAGCATCTTCTCCTGCTCCAGGGCTAGGCCATGCTTACCCATGCCTGGAAGGGAGAAGTGAGGTCTTCTCTCCCCGGGGCCATACCTGCCTTAGCATGACAAATATCATAGGCCAGGTGGGTTAAACCACAGAAATCCCTATTTCACAGTTCTGAAGACTGGGAGATCAAGGCATGGGCAGGGTTGGTCCCTTCTGAGGTGTCTGGTTTGGTGTGTAGATGGCCACCTTCTTGCTGTGTCTTCACATGGCCTTCCCTCTGTGTATGAGTCCTAATCTCTTCTCACTGTGACACCAGTTACACTGGATTAATGACCTTCTTTCTACCTCAATCACCTCTTTAAAGGCCCTATCTCAAAATACAGTCATGTTCTGATGTATGGAGAGTTAGGATTTCAACATATGAATTGGGGGGGGGGCACAATTCAGCTTATAACCCTACCCCTTCCCCATTTCTGGAGGCTCAGTCTTCAAGCCAGAAGGGTCTGATCCCTAGCAGGACCTCCTAAGGCCCCAGAGGCAGAAAGAAGGTGGTGGCTTAGATGGGGTTGGAGTGGGGATGGGGATTGTGGTTGAAAATGTAGACAGTAGCAGCAACCTGGTGCTGGGTGGAGATAAGTGGACATGCCAGGGTGGAGGGGTAGAAAGTGTGGCTTCAATGTGGTCATCAATGGACTAAGGGCTCTCTGGACATCCTGTGTCCCCACCCCACTGCTCTCTTCTTCCCAGTGGTGATGGCTGAATTGGGATAATGGGTGAACCCTTCTGTCCCCACAGGCTTCCTGGAGAAGAATCGAGATGTGCTGAGCACAGATATCCTCACCCTGGTTAGTTCCTCCAAAAACAAGTTCCTGCGGGAGATATTCAATCTGGAGCTGGCAGAGACCAAGCTGGGCCGTGGAACCATCCGCCAGGCAAAGGCAGGGAGCCAGCTCTTTAAGGTGGGCTCCCAGGCACCCTCCACTCCTGGTCTCTCACTCCTGAGGGCCACAGGTCCAGGCAGATGTGCACAGAGGAGACAGTTTTACTCACCTCTGGGTCCCCAGCTTGTAGCCAGGTACCTGTACACAGTAGGCACCTGGGAAACCTGTGATGGATAGGAGGCTAGATGCCCCACAGGGACCTTGATAGAAGCCCTCCCTATTCTCTGGGTCAGCCATGTCCCTGGTGGCAGCTCCCCAGCCTCAGTTGCACCTTGTGCTTCTGCCTGCAGTCTACAGACTCGGCCAAGCGGCCTTCCACCTTGGCTGGCCAGTTTAAGCAGTCCCTGGACAAGCTGATAAAAATCCTGACTGACTGCCAGCCCTACTTCATCCGCTGCATCAAGCCCAACGAATACAAGAAGCCACTGGTAATGGGGAAGGCTGGGGGCACGGGTGGGGTGGGGTGTTTCAGCTGTTAGCTGACCCCACTGTATACATGAGGAGGCTGGGGGAAGGCAACCCATCTGGGTCAGTCCTCTTAGTCCTGCCATCAGCTTCTGCAAGTGCTGGCCAGGCTCTTTGCTTACCTGAACCTCAGTTTTCTCTTCCATAAAGTCAGACTCGCTTCTGCCTGCAGGGGTGCAGGGAGAATTGGCGTGAGGTCTGCAGCATGTCTCCTGTGTATAAACCACACTCAGTAAATGGCAGCAACCACTCCTAGAACTTTAGGGGCTGACCCCACTCCTGATCACCTGCTCACCAAGCCTCTTGTGTAGTGAAGGGGGTGGAAGCCTGCTGGCTGCCCACCCAGGGGTCCCTGCTGTATGAGCTAGGGACTCCTCAAAATGTGAGATGTCATCTGAAAGGATATTAAACAGCTCAAAATGACCTTATAAGGCAATAAATATTACATTAAATGAAATGCCTTTTTGAGAAGAACAAAACTATATGAAATTTGATTTGCCCATGACATCTAGACTGTATCTCCCTTCTTGCCACAATAGGAAGATGTGAGACTTCTCTTGTTCAACTACTGGGAAAAGTCACTGTGATCCCAGAAACCCCTGTCCCCCCCTCTTTGGGAGCTGCAGCACGGGAGGCCTAAGGCTGATGCGCACTTGCTGGGTGGGAGGGGTGCCTCAGACTAGGATGTAGTTCCCTGGTGGCAGCGGCCCTGTGGCGTGCTGTAGGGGAAACGGGGGTGAGGGGCCAGGCAGGTTCATCCCCTCTTCCCGAGAGTGACATGAACCTCAGGTGCCCATCTTTCTTTCTCTTTTTTTAGAATGGTTGGATTAAGGTTTATTTATAGTTTATTGAATGCTGTCAGTAAGACAAACAGAGAGTATTACACACTTCGAAAAGATAAATCTACTACTTAAAACTATTTTTAAATAGTTTTTTTATGGCAAGACATTTATAACTTACTTTTGCTTGTTTTGAAATGTACCCTTGCATTGTGCACATTAGGCAAGACTCCACCAAATACCCTCCCTCCTCCCTCTACTTACCCTCCCACCTCCCCTCCCCTCTTCCTCCCTTTTTTCTGGACTATATTGGTGTTTTATCATTTGTATGAATGTGTAAGTGAGTATATATTGGTTTCCTAAACAGGATACTTTTTTTTCCTTTTTTTTTTTTTTTTTTTTTGAGATAGTCTTACTTTATCGCCCTTGGTAGACTACCATGGCGTCACAGCTCACAGCAATCTCAAACTCTTGGGCTCAAGCAGTTCTCTTGTCTCAGCCTCCTGAGTAGCTGGAACTACAGGTGCCTGCCACAACACTCAGCTACTTTTAGAGATGGAGTCCCACTTAGGCTGGTGTCAAACCTGTGAGCTCAGGCAATCCACCTGACTTGGCTTCCCAGAGGGCTAGGATTACAAGTGTGAGCCACTGCGCCTGGCTTTTTTTCCATTCTTGAAATACTTAACCAAGAAGAAGATGTTCCAGCTCCATCCATGTAAACATAAAAGATGTAAAGTCTCCATCTTTTTATGGCTGCATAGTATTCCATTCATGGGTTGATAGGCATTTGGGCTACTTCCACGAGTTGGCAATTATGAATTGGGCTGCAGTAAACATTCTAGTGCAAATATCTTTGTTGTAAAATGATTTTTGTTCATCTGGGTAGATACCTAGTAATGGAATTGCAGATAATAGTAGGTCGACTTTTAGTTCCCTGACAATTCTCCATTCTTCTTTCCAAAAAGGTTGTATTATTTTGCAGTCCTACCAGCAGGGTAAAAGTGTTCTCTTCTCTTTACATTCACACCAACATCTGTAGTTTTGAGATTTTGTGATGTGGGCTACTCTTACTGGAGTTAGATGATATCTCAAAGTGGTTTTGGTTTGCATTTCTCTGATGTTAAAGATAATGAGCATTTTTTCATGTGTTTTTTCGCCTATCCATCTTCAGAGAAATTTCTGTTCAAGTCTCTTGCCCACAAAGAAATGAGGTTGGTTGTTCTTTTCTTATTGATTTGAGTTCTCCATAGATTCTAGTTATCAGACCTTTATTGGAATCATAACCTGCAAAAATCTTCTCTCATGCTGAAGGCCGTCCGTTTGCTTTACTTGCAGTGACCTTAGCTGTGCAGAAGCTTTTTAGTTGATCAGATACCAGTAACGTATTTTTGGTGTTGCTTCAATTGCCAGGGAAGTCCTCCTCATAAAAAATTTCCCCAGGCCAATATCTTCAAGTGTTTTCCCTGCACTCTCTTCTAGTATTTTTATAGTTTGGTGTCTTAAGTTTAAATCTTTTATCCAGTGAGAATCAGTTTTTGTTGGTGGTGAAAGATGAGGGTCCAGTCACCCCCAGGTGCAGAGCACTGGGAAATGCCTGTAGGAAATGCTCAGTAAGTAGCAGCTGAGGGCTGGGCCCAGGCTGTGCAGTGTGGCCGGAGCCTTGCGCCTGGCTCTCACGTCCTGTCTCACAGGTAAGTTTTGGTGCCTGCTGGGAGACTTACCCAATTGGAGGGCTTTTCCCTGAGACCCCGAAAGACCCCATGGCTCTAGGTGGAGGGGGCCAAGCCACTGCAGTCTTGGGGCCACTGCGGAAGCCCAACACCCCCAGGGAAGCATCATGCCCAAATTCCTGCCTCCAAGCAGGGGGCAGCTCAGTTCCCCGGCCAGCTGGCCCCTCCAGTATCCCTTCTTCATCCATCCCGGGGGGGGGGGGGGGAGAGAAATTAAGATAACGAGAATATTTTCTGCCTCCAAGTGTGAGATTTATTTCTTCATTCTGCTGCGGGGTATGGGTGGCGCTGAGGTTGGAAATTCTCGGGCCGGCGCCCAAGCAGACGCGCAGGGAGGCAGGAGCGCACGCCCAGAGCCCTGTGCCCCTGGTGCTCTGGTATCTTGAGAGCGGTGGAGCGTTGTGCTGCGGGGCCCCAGCGCAGAGCGCGGCCTCTGCACTCAGTCGCCCGTGTCCGCCCGCAGCTCTTCGACCGGGAGCTGTGCTTGCGCCAGCTGCGCTACTCGGGCATGATGGAGACCGTGCTCATCCGAAAGTCGGGCTTCCCCATCCGCTACTCGTTCGCGGAGTTCTCCCAGAGGTTCCGCCTGCTGCTGCCCAGCGACGCGCGGACTCAGGTGCGCCACCGTCTGACCGCGCGATCAGGGCCACCTCCGCGCAGTCCCGGTCCTCCCCCTCTGCCTCGGGCACCTCCAGCCCCAGTGCCAAGGGCCTCCTACTGCGCCACCAAGATCTAGTCCTCCTTTCCCTTGCCCCTCCCTTCCTCCCGCCCGCCCCTCTTGCTCTCCCAGCACCACTGACTCGCCCTGGGCTGGGGGACCCCAGCAGCTGAAGCACACACCTGCAGTTTCACAGCAAATGCTGTTCCCCTGGGGCAGGATGTCAGGGAGCTGAGGTGTGGCCAGGGAGCGGTTAGGGCCCGGAGAGTCCTTCCCCTCCTGCCTGAGCCCTCAGCCATCCTGAAGTCTGGCCTGGCCTGGGGCCAAGTATTGAGGCCCCTGGCCAAGGGGTGCCCATGACCCGGAAGCCTGAGCCCTGTCTGCCCACCTCGTGCCACTCCTTGACGTGATGGGCCCTTTGCGCCTGTCCCTGGGGCAGCCCCTTGGCAGTGGAGCCAGTGGGAGTAGGGGGAAGATACCCATCCCCAGACCTCACCCTCCAAGGGGGTCTCTGCTTCAACATGCTCAGAGCCAACACTTTTTCTTTTCTTTTCTTTTCTTTTCTTTTCTTTTCTTTTCTTTTCGTTCCTTTCTTTCTTTTCTGTTTTTGAGCCAACCCTTTTTCTCCTTGGCAGCTTCGAGACAAGTTCCGTGAAATGACCATAGGCATCGCTGACATGTGGCTGGGGACAGACAAAGACTGGAAAGTGGGCAAGACCAAAATTTTCCTGAAGGTGAGACCTTGAGAAACCAGCTTCCTAGAGTGTGTGGGACGGCTCAGCCCCTGCACCAGGCTGGTGTCTCTACTGGTGTGCCCTGAGCCAAGGCCGCTGGCACCAGCTCTGTGCTTTGGGAGACCCAGGTGTAGAGTTGTGTTAGGAGCAATCAGGTGGGGGGAACCCTAGAAAGGCCAGCCCAGATTCTGGGGGTCCAGGAAGGTTCTCAGAGAGGAATCCCCAGGGCAAGATGGAAGGAGGAGGCGCCTCCCAGACACAGTCCAAGAGCACCAAGGGCTCAAGCTGGGCTCCCCATGTGCTGAGAACAGGCCACCCGCATGCCAGCGGTCGGAGCCTGCAGCAGGGGCTTCAAGCCTCTCCAGAGCCCACAGAGGGCAGGCACGGCAGTGGAAGGTGCAGTGTGTTGACTCCGGGAACTGACTTGTACCTAGTTGGCTTGTACAAGCCTCACCACCACCTGCCTCCCTCACAACAGACAGGAGCCTGAGGTCAGGCACAGGCAGCCCTCCGGGATTGCCAGTTGGGTCAAAGAGCCACCAAAGACTCTTCCTGTGTCCTGTCCTCATAACCCTGGGACAAGCACAGAGAGAGGGAAGAGGAAGAAGATGGAGCCAGGAGGATGCCTTGCCAGCTCACCTAAGCCCACCCTCTCCATCCCTGCTGCTCCTTCCTCTTCCCCCACAGTGACTGCCCTCATCTGTCCTCAGAGGGACCTCCTGGCCCTAGCCCTCGAGCCGGTCTGTCTGTTCATCTGTCTATGCACTAGTCAGTCCCGTGCTGGGACTCTGGGGTTCAGACAGGGAAAGGAAGCAGAGGGCTTCTGATGTGGCTGGGAGGTGAGGCCTGCAGAGAGGATCCCCAGGGCACTGCCAGAAGGGTGGAACAGATGGCAAGGGCCACAGGGGCATTGGGGTGAGGTCAGTGTGGAGAGATGGTCGAGGAGGCTAGTGCCCACCCCTCCACCTCTCCTCTTCCTGCTTCCCCTTGAGGCCACGGCGGGGCGTGGTCTGTCTCTGTTGCCCAGTGCGTGTGGTGGGAAGTGTGGTCCAGGCAGGAAGGGCCATCGAGGCTCCAGCCTCTCACAGTTCACAGGAGGGCCACACAGCTCTGTGTTCGGCAGAGATAGCCCTGTCTTCCTGGGGCTGAGATGCCAGATCTGCACCTCTCACCCCAGGGCACGGTGACACCCAGGGATGAATAAGGCCCATCCGTCTCAGGCCCTGAGTCCCACTCACAGGTTGCAGGCAACATTTGTATACTGAAGCAACCATAGGTTTCATACGGTCAAATGCAAAGTGGCATGCTCAGCTTCAGGTAAATGTGTCCCCTCTTGGATTCCTCAGAGTGGAAATGAAGTTGGCAGGTTGGATTAGCAAGTAGGGGAAGGTGAGGTGGGAAGTCCTTGAATCTGAACTGGTAGGTGTAGCAGCAGCTCCTGTCTCTCAGCCACATGCTGCTCAGTCTGAGGGTCCCTTCTGTGGCTTGAGAGACGCTGCCTTCTGGGGACAGCATCCAGGAAGGGGGTGTAGAGGGCAGGACAGCTCTGTGATGGCTTCTCTCCTGTTCCCAGGATGACCAGGACAGTCTGCTGGAGATACTGAGGAGCCAGGCCCTGGACAGAGCGGCAGTCAGCATCCAGAGAGTCCTGCGGGGCTACAAACACAGGTACTGCCCCTCCCCAAGTCACCACCTGCCATGTCCCCCACAAAGTGGGGTCACTTGTTCCTGCAGAAAATGTGTGCCACTTCCTTCTGCCTTCTGTGGTTTCTGATGAGAAACCCGCTGTCACTCAAATTGGTTTTCCTCCTGTAGGTAATGCACTGTTTTCCTCTCATTGCCTTCATGATTTTTTGCCTTTGGTTTTCAGAAATTTGACTATGATGTGTCTTGTGTCCAACCCTGGGTGGTTGCTGGAGAAAGGGGGTCTGGCAAGTAATAATCAGTTAGGAATGAATTTTATCCCTTCATAGTTTGGAGGGCATAGAAAAAAATGAAGAAGAAGTTTTTGATTACTTTAAAAACTAGGCTGTCATTATTCACAAATTTGGGTTGTCCGCAGTAGATTTTATGTTCTTCATCTACATGTGTCTTTTGGTCTAGAAAGGCTTCTGAGAAAATGTATTGTTTTCATTTTACCCAAAATTTTATCTTTCTTCCTTTTGAAATCAATTCCCCTACAAAGGAGTCCGAATGTCTGGGGTTGTTCCACGACTCTGGCTTACATTTCCTCTTCTAGGCAGGAGTTCCTGAAGCAGAGGCGGGCAGCCGTGACCCTCCAGGCCGGGTGGAGAGGCTACTGCAGCAGGAGGAATTTCAAGCTGGTGAGAGAGCTCCTGGGAGGCTGGGCCTGTGTGATAAGTGGATGACTGTTGAGTAAAAGACATTTTTTTTTTTGCAGTTTTTGGCCGGGGCTGGGTTTGAACCCACCACCTCTGGCATATGGGACCTGCGCCCTACCCCTTTGAGCCACAGGCACCGCCCAAGACAATTTTTTTTAAAGACAGAGTCTCACTTTGTTGGTCTTGGTAGAGTGCCGTGGCATCATAGCTCCCAGCAACCTCAAACTCTTGGGTTCAAGTGATCCTCTTGCCTCTGCCTCCTGAGTAGCTGGGACTACAGGCTCCCACCCTCCACAACGCCTGGCTATTTTTAGAGATGGGGTCTTTCTCTTTCTCAGGCTGGTCTCAAACTCCTGGGCTCAAGCAATCTGCCCACCTTGGCCTCCCAGAATACTAGGATTATAGGCATCAGCCACTGCTCCTGGCCTTAAAAGACAAATTTTTGAAGTTTGTTCTGCTTGAGAGATCTCACGCAGGAAGGATCAAATCACTCGGAGATGTAATCAGACCTCAGCCTCCCATGTTTTCTAGCCTGCTGTAGTCTCCAGCCTGTGGCTTGTGACCTCCAAAATGTTCTCCTGAAGAATTCTGAGCATCGCCAGAGCTAGACTAGGAGTCATACTCTGAAATGAAATAATGCCTGTCCCTTACCAACTTACAGGGAATGACATAAGTAAATGAATTGCTTATTCTGTTTCAAACACTCCTTCCTGATTTATCTCTTAACCACAGGCACTTGCTAATGAGTAGCTGATCAACAAATGCACTAGCACAACCGCAACGTGGCTACACCCTATTGGGCCTCACTTGAGCTCTTTCCTTTTTCCTGGATATGACTGTGGTTGTGACATACAGTGGTCACATCAGCAAAACTGGTCCAGGCCTTTCTGCATTCCATGCTCACAAAGGGCACAGTAGTAGCTGACCTGTATGTGAAGACTTCTGGGGGCCTGTTGCTCTGCATGTGTCATTTTATTTAATATTAAACCAACCGCATAGTCAAGGGACTGAGGCATGAAGGGTTAGGTGTTTTCCCCAAGAGCACACAGTTAAAAGCCAAGAGCTTGGGTTTGGACGCAGGGTTATATGGCTTGAGTTGGTTATGTGACCAACCATTGAGTTGGTTTTAAGAAGCCGACAAGGCTTGTCACAAGGTCTCAGGGGCTGCTGTGGCCCAGGGATATCTGTAGTCCAGAAGCAGATGTTCATTCATTTCTCATTTCGCTTTTATTTTAAAGGTACCCTGACAGTCTAGCTTGATGGAGCTGGCTATAGGGCTCCACACAGGTGTGCTCCCTCTGACATGTTTGCTGGACTTGGTTGGCAGATGTGAAAAACACTGCCTGCCTCTGGAATCCTCTTGCCCATGTGAAATCCAATCTGATTCTCTCTGTCCATGGCCCCCAGGAGACCACTTTATAATTTATGCTATTTCACAAATGCTTGTTTAGCACTTATTTGCATGTCAGGTTCTATCCTAGGTACCTTACAAGCAATAACTCTCTCAGTACACTCACACTTATAGGTGTGTGCAATTCTAACACGAGCTCTTTGCCAAAAAGCAGTGGACTGTTAAGCTGCTCTGCAAGGTCTCCTGGGGAATACAGTCTCTGTTTCCCAGAGGGCCTTCTCACCCTTGAGCTGGCCTCCCTCTTGCCTCTGCAGGTCCTTGTGGGCTTTGAGCGCCTGCAGGCCATTGCACGGAGCCATCTGCTGGCCAGGCAATACCAGGCCATGCGGCAGAGGGTGGTCCAGTTGCAGGCCCTCTGCAGGGGCTTCCTGGTGCGACAGCAGGTTCAAGCCAAGAAGAGGGCAGTGCTGGTCATTCAGGCCCATGCCAGAGGCATGGCTGCCCGGCGGAGCTTCCAGCAACGGAAAGCCAGTGTAAGTGGTCACCCAGCCTCTTGGGCAGGTAGGGCTTGGCAGCAGCCCAAGTGGGTAAAGGAAGGCAGGAGGAGTGGGCAGCTATAATGGCACTCTCACCAGAAGCCCCTTTGGAAAGTCCTCACCCTCAAATTAAAAATTACTCAAGAACATGACAAGGATACAGGGGACAAATTAGGAGGCACCTTCTGGGCAGAAAGACAAGAGACAGCTCTTTCTTGTCTCTGGCCAAAGTCAGTACTACAGCAGCCCATCACACCACCCAGGGAACCTCGGTCACTGTGAGAACTTGCAGGACATAGCATGGGAGAGGCACCAGATGGGCAGGGCAATCTTAAGCCTGGATCCTGGAGGGTGAGCTCCCTAATCTCTTCTCTTTCACCTTAGTGGTCATTTTTGGGGCAGGAATGGTTGGTCCCCAGGAAGGCCAGATAAGCTACGAGAGGCTACCCTTCCATGGAGGGAGCCAAGGCCCTGCTTGTTGGCCTGTGCATGGCAGCTCCAGGGACAGAGAGATAACAAGGGAACTGCCCTATGTCTGGGCAGCGGGGAGGACAGGGAGCGGGGGAGAGGGAATAGCACCAAGATAGATCCACTTGCATTTTATACCTCAGTTCTGAGGGTCCCTGACATTTGAGGTGGTGTCTTAGGGGCCATGTAGGGGGGAGAACAAGCCAGCACCTCACCTCTCTGCACCTCTGATTTCCACTGGGAAATGGAAAGCCTTGGCTGGTTGATCTCTAGTCACTCTTGGTGTTAAAACCTATTATTTTAGAGCAAAACATTGATTGGACAAGTGATGGCAGGATGGGGCTTACTTGGTTTCGGAAAGTGCTTGCTCTGTGAGGTAGGCAGAGCTGGGTCCATGGGTAACCTTCCCCCCCAGGGCTGTGTGCAGGCACCGCTGGTCATCCCGGCAGCAGAAGAGCAGAAGAGTCCAAGTGCCCTCCCCACCAAGAAGCGCAAGTCCATCTATGACACCATCACCGACACAGAGATGGTGGAGGAAGTGTTCGGCTTCCTCCCGGCCATGATTGGGGGACAGGAGGGTCAGGCCTCACCGCTCTTCAAGGTGAGACCAGCCTGTTTTTCCAAGTCTGCCCGGGCTCCTTGAGAAGCCAACCCTCAGCAGCTGGGGGAGCTGCCTGGGAGTGGCCAGGTGTGTGCCATGGCCCCGAGCAGTCCTGTGGTCCTGCAAGGAAGAGAGGAGAAAATGTGGGTTTCTGCAGCCAAACCCCTTCCCACTGCAGTGCTTCCCAGAGCCTTTTCTCTCATGCAGCATCCCCAGCCCAACCCTGTCATGCAGCATCCCCAGCCCACCCCTCAGTGTCTTGGGGCTGCCTTCTACTGAATGTGACCATAAGGCAGAATGTGGGAGGAGCAGCACCCCAGCTATCCTCTGTGCACCCACACTACACTCTGCCTCCTCCCTAGTGTAGCAGGCAGCAGGCCCTGGGACCTCCACCAAGAGGAGCTCCGTTTCCTGCCCTGAGGGTACTGGGGAGGGGACGGGGGCATGTGTAGCCCTGTCTGCAGTGCAGGCTGTTCAGGGGACATGGGCAGATGCCTCTGCACCCAGTGAAGAGCCAGACTGACACTTCTCAGGCTCTACAGCACCCCCAGCGATGCCCACTCTGTTGGAAGTTAGCTGACCTGTTGGCTGCTATCTGAAAGGACAGCTGACCCATGTTCTTTCTCGCTGATTCCCAGGATTTGGAAGCAAAGACCCAGAAGCTCCCCGAGGTTGACCTGGACACAGTCCCCATGCTGGAGGAGCCCGAGGAGGACGTGGATGGCCTGGCCGAATACACGTTCCCCAAGTTCGCTGTGACTTACTTCCAGAAGTCAGCCAGCCACACACACATCCAGCGGCCCCTCCGATACCCACTGCTCTACCACGAGGACGATGCTGACTGCTCGGTACCTGGTGTTCTTGGGTTTCTGGAGAACCAGTGGCTCAGGACACTCCCAGAGCCCAGAGTCTGAGCTGTGGTTTGGAGGAAACAAGGAAGGGACCCCAGTGCTGGGAGCTGGGTCCCAGCTGGGCCTCTGTCTCATTTCCCCAGGCCGCTCTGGCTGTGTGGAACATCATCCTGAGGTTCATGGGTGACCTCCCAGAGCCAGGGCTCTATGCCAGGAGCAGCCAGGGCAGCTCGGTGATACAGCAGCTCCACCACACACTGGACAGGGAGGGTAGTGCCCAGAGTCCGCAGCAAGGGAGGTCTTCACAGGTGAGTGGCAGGTAAGGGAGGGCCCAGCCCTGGGAAGCTGTGCAGGAAGTGGGGGCAAGTCTAGGAATTCTCCCATTGCCACTGCCTGCTGAATCCAGCCCCTAAGCCAGTCTTGCACTTGGAAACCTGTGAGATTTCTGAATTATATAATCATTAATGAAGAGAGTCCCCTGGACTCTCCTATTGTGGTTTGACTTGAACTGGATTCAAATGTGTATAACGGTAATAACGACAGATGTTGTCATTGACTGACAGCCTATGTGGCAGCTGCTTCTCTTCATCCAATCCCCAGGTGGGCCAGTGCTGCAAGGTGGGGGTTGTTATGTTTGTTTATAGCTCAAGAAATGGGGACGTGAAATGACTTGCCCTTAGATCACAATGGACACGTGTGCAGGACCTGGGCTTTGAATCCACTCTGCTGAATTCAAGGACCATGTTCTTGACCTAAGCTCTACCCTGCCCTCTGATGGGAGTTCTTTCATGCCCATTTTGGTCAGAAGTCCTTCCCACACCCCAGTGTTATGCTGTAATCATGGTGGAGCTAACCAAGGAGTTATGCAGCAGTGACAGCACTCAGACCGGCAGAGGCCAGGGCCCATGCTTGCTCCACACACCAGTTCCCTGGGTGGGACTCAGCTCAGATGCCTGAGGGTTCTTGTGTGCAGACTATGTAGAACTCTCAACGACTCTGCACACCCAATCATATGGCCAACCCAGTCCAGAAAGTACATGGCAGTCACCTGGGCCCAAGCCCCAAGTCCTTGATCTCTGCAATTGTGGGCTCCAGCAGGGCATATACCTCAGATTGGGAGGTATCTATTACTGTTTAACAAATCACCCCAAAATTTAGCAGCTTAAAATGGCACACATTTGTTATCTCACACAGTCTCTGAGGGTTCAGAGCAGCTTAATGGGAAAGTTCTCATTCAGGATCTGTCATGAGGCTGCCATTAATTTGTCTCCTGGGGTTGAAGGGGTCCATTCCCAAGACTGCTCATTCACTCAGCTGTTGGCTGGATGCCTCCATTCCTCTCCATGAGGAGGGGAGGAGCTCTCTGTGAGCTGCCTGAGCATCCTCACAACATGGCAACCACTCAGGGAAAGGGCTCTGGGAGACAGACCTTCCACCCTGCACTTCTGGGGAGTGGACGGGGGAACGCAGGACTGGCTTCCTGGAGGTCAGACCTTGGGTTTTCCTTCCTATGTGTGTTTGTTAAGTGCCTGCTGTGTGTCCCACACACAGGGCAGTAAGCCAAGCCCACCCCACCACCCTCAGGCAGCTTGCCAGGTACTGTGTTGTCTCATAGTCAACCCCTACATGGCAGACCAGATTTGCCCCAGCCAGAAGCTGGTACCTAGGCCTGGACTAGGCTGATCTCAACCCATGCCCAGTCCCACATGCAGCTCCAATTTTGGCAATAAATTCTTCCCATGACCCCATGATGACAAAGAAGGTCTAGCCTCTGCCTAAAAAGACTGACAGATCCTAAGGGCTGAGGGACAATCCCTGCCTTGTCTGGACCCCAGCTCAGAGCCTGAGCTCTTCTGATCCCCTGCAGACCTCTGCCTGGCAGACCCCACCTGCTCTGTTCCATCTGCCAAATTTTTACTGAGAGTGGGCCATGGCTTGGGTCTGTCCCAAGCACCTGGGCTCACACCCAGTCCTGCCTCTAAGTTCTTAAATGGGGAAAGCAACAAACTTTGCAATCAGAAGAACAGCGCTGAACCCCTCCCAGAAGGCTGGTGAGCGGCTTTTGTCTAGTCTTTTGCCTTCCCTGGGCCTCTGTTTTGAAAGTGAGGGTGACAATGTGGACCTCTGAGTGTTAGGAAGCTTGTGTGGTTCTGGTGCTCTATAGCTGAAACCAGAAAATGTCTGGGTGAGAGAGACACTAACTCCCCTGGCTGCAGGGTCAGCAGCATTGAGATAAGCCTAGTCTTAGGACAGCCCCAAGCCACGGTCATTCTTGAACTGTCCCCCTTCCACAGGGGCCCGGCCTCAGGGACAAGGGAACCAAGGCGATCTCCTCCATGAAGCTGAGGCGGTCTTCCCGGCTCACGGGCCAGGTGAGCCCTGGGACCAGGACTTCAGCCTACTCTCTGCAGGGCTCCAGCCTGTCACTTGCCTCCTTGCTCACCAGTTTCCTCCTTGGCAAATGGGGAGAATCACAGCTGCCCTGACAGCCATCTTTGGGATTCAAGGTGGCCAGCCAGCTGAACACTGGGGAGGAGACATTGGAGCCCAGGGGCCTAGTCGCAGACCGCCCCATGTCCAACCTGGAGAAGGTGCACTTCATCGTGGGCTACGCCATCCTGCGACCTGGGCTCAGGTCAGTGCCCCACACCCCACTCTCATTGACAGCCGGGCTCTCAACCTGGGGCCACAGCTCCTCCCCATCTCCAAGACACCTCTGTCCTAGGGCCTGCAGGGTGGGTCTCAGGACAGCAGATACTGTGGCCACTAGGGTTCTCTGCTCCCTCTGCATTAAGAAAACCCATGAGAAAAACTCAGTGTTAGGAAAACAGATTCATTATGGGCTGGGGATTATTTAGAACATGCTTTAGTGCAGGATCCTGTAAATGAGCAAGTTCCTCATTTACATGATATATATTCTACTTTTTATACAATTTGCCTTATGGGAATTGGGGTTTCACACTTGTTATAAAAAATGCATATAGTCAGACTGTGAATACTGTATTCTCCATCCACAGTTGATCGAATTGGTAGAATGTGCCTCCACAGATTCAGAGGGCCGACTGTATACTGCTTCAAGGGACAGACTACTGTATTTTAGGGGTTCACCTATTATAAGTTAATATTTTAAACTAGATTTGGGAAATTTTTGGTCATTATTTCTTTAAATATTTTTTCTACCTCCTTCTCTCTCTTTTCCTTCAAGCTCTAATTAAGCCTATGTAAACTCTGATATCTCAGGTCCCTGAGGGTCATCTTTTCTTTTTTTCCCCTCTGTTCTTTAGATTGGACTATTTCTATTAATCTGTCTTGAAATCCACTGATCCTTCTCTCTCTTCCTTAACCTATTCTTTCTTTCTTTCTTTCTTTTTTTTTTTTTTGTAGAGACAGAGTCTCACTTTATCGCCCTTGGTAGAGTGCCGTGGCATCACACAGCTCGCAGAAAGCTCCAACTCCTGGGCTTAGGCGATTCTCTTGTCTCAGCCTTCTGAGTAGCTGGGACCACAGGTGCCTGCCACAATACCCACCTATTTTTTTGTTGTAGTGTGGCCGGGGCCAGGTTTGAACCCGCCACCCTCAGTATATGAGGCCGGCGCCCTATCCACTGAGCCACAGGCGCCACCCCCTAACCTACTGTTATACCCATATAACATATCTTTTACTTCTAATATTATATTTTTTAGTTTTAGAATTTGCACTTGGAGAATGAAACTCTGTCTCTATTAAAAATAGGAAAAGTTAGCCGGATGTTAGGTGGGAAACTGTAGTCCCAGCTACTCATGAGACTGAGGCAAGAGGATCACTTGAGCCCAAGAGTGTGAGGTTGCTGTGAGCTGTCATGCCACAGCTCTCTACCCAGGGTTACAGAGTGAGACTTTGTCTCAAAAAAAAAAAAAATTGCACTTGGGTATTTAAGTGCAAACTATTAGGCTATTAGAAACTATTAGAAACAGAAATAGTATCTATTTCTGTTTCTGTTTCTCTGCCAAGATTTCCTAGTTGTTCATTCACTATAAGCATAGTTTTCTTTTGTCCTTGAGCAGTAGTTTTTAAACCTTTTCTGCAAATCTAATATCTGGGACAGCTCGAGGTGAGTCTTCACTAACTGTCTCTTCTTGAGGATGGTCGTGTCTTCCTGTCTCCTTACATGTCTGGTGCTTGACTAGTAGTTTGGGACTATATCCTAGCCCATGAGGATGGTATGTTTAGAGCCTCCAGATGCATTTTTAGCCTTTTGAAGAGCATCGACTTTTTGTTTGGGCAGGCGATGAGCTTGGCTGAATTCAAACTCTATCTGCCATGCTCCCACATGGTGAGTGGCAGCTGGAATCCCCGTTCAGTCATTTTAGCTTTAGCTACCGGAGGCTGCCCCACCATGTGCAGATAAGGGGTCAGCCAGAGACTTAAGATTTTATCTGCAAAATGTAGGGCTCCCCTTCTCCCGTTCTCACCTTTCTCACTCTCAGGCTGTACTTGTTCACCTGATTCTTTAACCCAGTAAGACTACAAGGCTTCTACTCAAATTTAGCTGCCTACATGACACCAAGGGGCAAGTATTCTAACTTACCTGGCTCTGTTGGTAGTACCCTCATGAAGAGCCCCTCACCAGCCACCACACCATCCAATATGGCAGACGCATAAAGGATATATCAGAACAAGGTGTGCCGGGGCCTCCTTGATACCTCCATGGGCACTCTCCACAGTGTGGTATCCAACTGTGACATCCTTCCTGATCCCATGAGAGCCTCCGCCTCTCACAAGCCCCCAGCGGAACTTCCCCTGGCCTCTTACTGCTGGAAGCTTTTGGAATTACGGACTTCCCTCTTGTGTGGGAGCTCATCTAGATAGCTAAAACCCAGCTCCTTCTCCAGCAGCCTCTTGGCCAGCAGGAGTGTCATACTTTACCGACCTAACAGCACAAATGCAGTTCCCATCCCCTGAATCGTCTCTCTCCACCTTGCCCTGGGTTCAGAGTTCTCCAGGAGGAAGCAGACACTAGTTGCTTTATTCATGGAAGTCCCAGCTCAGGGACTTAAGTCAAACACCAGCAAGGATGCTAT
Organism: Loris lydekkerianus; assembly: GCA_963574355.1. Lineage (NCBI taxonomy): Eukaryota > Metazoa > Chordata > Mammalia > Primates > Lorisidae > Loris > Loris lydekkerianus. The sequence goes on from CAUYPK010163672.1 coordinate 88,174, forward strand.
CACCAGGCTCCATTCTTGGGCTCTACAGGGAGGGCAGTGGGCTTCTAGTCGCATTGTACCTCCCGTAGGGAGTGAGGGGTCTCACCTCTGACAGACAAGCCCCATCCCTGTTGGCAGTTCTCCTGGAGTCCCACTCCCTACCCCATCACTTACAGAAAGTAGAAATGGGTTACAGGTCTCTGCTCCCATGAAGTCTCTGTCCAGGCATCACCTTCCAAATCTCTTGTCTTCTGTACACAGGCTGGAGGTGACATGGTAGCTGGACAAGCTCTGCCATTTTCTAGCAAATTCTACAAGAATGTTGGATGTTAGCATCCATTGTTCCGTGGTTCAGAGATCTTAGCCAAATTCTGAGACCAAAAGAAATGTCCTGTTCCACATCTGTCACACATTCCACATATGCTTGTTAAGTACCCACTCAGGGCCAGGGTCAGCGTGCAGAGATGAAGACATGTGTCTATGCCCAGAAGCCTACCCTGTAGTGAGGGGGGGGGGGCACAAGAGAACCAGGAGACCCACAATGACAGTATGTACGTCTTAGTATGTTCAGGGCCCAGTGGGGGCTCCAAGAAGGGGTGGTCTTAATGCCCTCCTGGGGTGTTTACCAGGAGGGAAAGGGTGAATAGGTTACTTTTAAAATACCCTGAGGGGGTTGTCACAGCTGGGTCATGGAGTCAGCTTTTGATTTTTCCCCTAAGGGAAGTAGGAAAAGTTTTAAGCAGCAGAGGACTGTGATCATATCTGATTTCCAAAGTAGTTGTCCTGTCAGTAACATGGCAGGAGGCGGCCTGGGGGGAGGGGACTGGGCAGGGGCTGCTACAGAGGGCTAGAGGAACAGGCCAAAGAGGAGGGGACAGAGAAAACACCCAGGATGGAAGTGGTAGAATCGGTGGCTGATTGGATTTAGAGAATGCAGGGATGTGAGGAGCCTGGAGTGGCCCCAGATTTCCAGTCTGTGTGAATGGTTGATGACGGTGCCTGTAGACTGCAGAGAGGACATGTGCTAGGGCTCCTGGTGGCCAGCTGTGTCAATGTCTTCCCAGCTCTGTGTTCAGTGTCCTCGTGTTGGCAGCTTGAAATTGGCCTTGGGGGGGACATTTGCACCATAGAAATCTGTAAACACAATGAATTTTTTTCTGGGGAGAGTTGGTTGGTAAACATTTATCAGCACACCATGAGTATTGAGGGAAGGTACTGGCTTCTGCGTATGTGGGGTTTGAGGCAATAATGGGATAGTTTTTTAAGATGATAGAGGCTGGAGTTAGTGAGGAAGGATCCAGGACAGTCCCTCATTAAGACGTGACAGAGGGGGGCAGCCCATGAGCTGTGAAAACAGGACTGGGTCAGGAGGCGAGAGAGTGAGAGGTTCTCCTGTGAAGTCCCCATTTCTATCTGTGTTCAGGGAGGGAGAAATCACTTCTTGTCCTAACTATGGAGTTGGGGAGCAGAGCAGGGAGGTCATGCCAAGGGTGGCCACGGAGGGCTGCCCCACACCCACCGAGGGCCAGTGTAGGGAGGGCTGAGGCAGCAGCACAGGCGGCAGTGTTGAGGGCAGAGATGGACAGGGAGGACAAGGGCCAGGCCTTGGGGTGAGACAGGAAGCGAGCAGGGGGCAAGCCTGAGAAGACAGCAGCTGCATTCCTGGGAGATGAGGCAGCTGGGCAGCGGTGAGGGCTGAGGGCACCCCACGGTCAGGACCCCAGCAAGGCAGCAGGACTGTGAGCCCAGGCACTTTGTCTGCTCCCTGGTCCCCAGCCTGTCTTCTCAGCAGGTGGCCTGTGTCTTTTAGGGATGAGATTTACTGCCAGATCTGCAAGCAGCTCTCGGAGAACTTCAGAAAGAGCAGCCTGGCCCGGGGCTGGATCCTGCTCAGCCTCTGCCTGGGCTGCTTCCCACCCTCGGAGAGGCTGATGAAGGTGGGGCCCGGGGGCAGGGGGCAGGTTACTACTAGAGCCCTGGTGGGCCCTGGGCCTGGGGCAGTGCCAGAATCCCAAGGCTTGGCCCGGTTCTGCCCCTGCAGGCCATGACAGGCAGCAGTGGCTGTGCTGCTCTGAGCCTCAGTTTCCCATCTGTATAAAAAGACACTGCTTCTGGCTCCTTCCAGCCCCTACCAGGGACTTCAGGGTAGCTCAGGCACCCTGAAGTTTTCACTTCGGCTCAGGCTCCAGGGTAGCTCTTCAAGCCCAAAATGAAATGGTAGATGAAACGTGGCCTGAAAAGACTGTGATGTCCTGGGAGTGGGCCCCTCCTGGAGATGGGCCATAGTGCCTCTTTCTAGCCCTGAGACCTGGAAGGGGAGGTGGGTTAGCAGGCGTTTCCGAATGCCGAGGCCTCAGGCTTCAGAGGTTTAACATCCCTTTGATTCTGCTTATAGAAGTTGTATGTGGGAATGTGGAAAGTCTAAAACAAAAGTTAAAGACATCCTAACACCCAGAGATAGCTCCCATTAATATTTTCTTCTGGCGTTTTGTGGTGGTATAGTGTCATACTTGTGCAGAACACACTTCCTCGCATGTCCCCTTGGGGACACCGGGAACCACGATCACCCGGCCACCTGTCCTAGGCACTCGGGCAACTCCCATCACCCCAAGGCAGGAAGGAACAAAATCTCTCTGTGAGACAAAAAGGTCTTCAATGCATTTTGTCAGACATGTTTTGGACATTGAGTCATTTGCATTTTTTTCCATTTATTTTCAAGATATTTTCTCATGGTACAAGCCTCCCAGATGCCAGCTGTAATGCCTAGCTGCCCCAGTGGGTGTTGGACTTGTGAGTGGACATGTAGTGATATGAGTGACGTCTTCAGTCAGTCACTCGTCACCATAGACACCACTGTGATAAAATATATATGTGTGTAGTTCCACCTTTAGGATAGGTTTGAATTATTGGGCCAAAGAACACGTGGGCCCTAAAACTATGCACATTTAAATACATTGTCAAGCCAGGTGCAGTGGCTCAGGCCTGTAATCCCAGCACTGTGGGAGGCTGAGGAGGGAGAATTGCTTGAGCTCAGGAGTTCAAGACTTGTTTGAGTGAGAGTGAGACCCTGACTCCTAAAAAAAAATGGAAAAACCCAGCTGGGCACCGTGGTGAGCGCCTATAATCCCAGGGGCTTCCGGAGGCTGAGGCAATGGGATGCCCACAGCCCGAGTCTGAGGTCGCAGTGAGCTATGACGCCACTACACTCTGCTCAGGGCATAGGGTGGGACTCTGTCTCAAAAAAAAAAAAAAAAAAGCAAGGAAATAAAATATATTACCAAACCACTCCTCCAAGGTGCACCAGTCTGTATTTCTCCTTGCAAGGTATGAGCGTGCTCATCTCAGCACATCTTTACAAACTGAGTATTACGGTTTTTAAAATCTGAGGGCAGTGAGTAGAAACAGGCTTTCACCCTCAGCACCTTCCCTTCTTCCTTCCTCACCTTCTAGTATCTCCTGAACTTCATTGATCGGGGGCCAGCAGGTTATGGACCCTTCTGTGCTGAGCGCCTGAGACGCACCTACGCAAACGGGGTGCGCACGGAGCCCCCCACCTGGCTGGAGCTGCAGGTAGTGGCCGGCAGGGGTGGGCGTTGGCAGTGAGGGGCAGTGCAGGCCACAGGCTCTCCAGTACAGTTCGTGGGGTGCCTTCTCCTAGGATAGTACCTTTGTCTTCCGAGCTCCTCTCTCTCCTCTGGTTACCTCTGAGGGTAAGGGTCCCTGGAGGGGACCTTCATGCTCTGTCTCCCCAGTCATGGTCCAGACATAGACATGCCCCCACCTCTAGACCCACATTCTTTTAGGGCCCTCCTAAGGGAAGATTCATCTGACCCGGTCATCAGCATCATGCTGTGCTAATTGCTTCCATTGTCATCCCTCTGATGGCATTTGCCTTTGTAAACAAGGCAGTGTGGTCTCACCAAGGTTGTTTTCCTTGGTGGTGCTGCTGCTGTTGGAAGCAGGTGCGCTTCCCTCTGCCTTGGCAGCTGTGTCACCTGTGAGTTCTTGTGGCTTCCTCAGGAAGGGTCACTCAGAACAGCCAGGGTGGAGGGGTCCCTGCACCCTGCCCCACCTGTGGCTCAGGCCCAGCCCCAGCCTGGAAGGAGGTGCTCACCCCCGTGACCCCACAGTACCCTCTCCCAGGAGCTGCAGGTCACCTCTATGAGTCGAAACTCAGGGTTCTCATCTAAAAGTGGAGCTGTGGCTTGGCACCAATAGCACAGGGGTTATGGCGCCAGACACATGCACCGAGGCTAGCAGGTTCCATCCCGGCCTGGGCCAGGCCAAGATACCACAAACAATGACAACTGCAACCAAAAAACAGTTGGGCCTTGTGGCAGGGGCCTGTAGTCCCAGCTACTTTGGAGACTGAGGTGAGAAAATCACTTGAGCCTTAGAGTCTGAAGTTGCTGTGAGCTGTGACGCCACGACACTCTACCAAGGGTGACATAGTGAGATTCTGTCTCAAAAAATAAATAAATAAAAATATAAAAGTGGGCTCTGCGCCTGTAGCTCAGTGGCTAGGGTGCCAGCCACATACACTGGAGCTGGCGGGTTCAAATCTAACCTGGGCCTGCCGAACAACAATGACAACTACAACCAAAAAATAGCTGGGCGTTGTGGCAGGCGCCTGTATTCCCAGCAACTTGGCAAGCTGAGGTGAGAGAATTGCTTAAGCCCAAGAGTTTGAGGTTGCTGTGAGCTGTGATGCCACAGCAATCTACTGAGGGCAACAAAGTGAGACTATATGTATATATATATATATATATATATATATATGCATACATTTTATTTATATATATATGGAGCTGTGATGTCCTACAGGCTACAGCCCCCACACCAGGCTGCTGAGGTAGACTTGGAGAAGCACCCAAATCCTTGGATGTGTGTGGCTAGCCTTGCTCTGGCCCTCCCAGCATCCTCCCAGTGGCAAACCCCTATTGGCCTGAGCTTGTTCCCCATGCTGAGCTGCGGCCAATCCTGGGAGTCCTTGGGACCCCACTGGGGATGGCCAACAGGGGCAGTAGGGCAGGAGAGAGGGGTGGATAAGGGCCAGCCTCCTGTCCATGGGTTCCAAGAGCTCACAGGCAGGCAGCTGAGCCCACAGGCCTGAGTCTCCCTCTGTCCCCAAGGCCGTCAAGTCCAAGAAGCACATCCCGATCCAAGTCACCTTGGTGACTGGGGAGAGCCTGACCATCACCGTCGACTCAGCTTCCACATCACTGGAAATCTGCCGGCACATTGCCCACAAACAGGACCTTAGTGACCACCTGGGCTTCTCCCTCCAGGTTGCTGTGTACGACAAGGTACCGACCAGGTGTCTCTTGCCTCCCTCAAGCACCCAGGCAGAGCACCTGAAATCTCGAGCCCTCACACCTTGCCAGCCTGGTCACCACCAGCCCTCCTAGGCACCAAACACACAAAGATGTGTACGCACACACAGACACAGACACAGACACACACACACACACACACACACACACACACACACACACACACACACACACGGCACGCAGCCTGTCCTCCTGCCCACACCCTCACATCAAAGCCCAGCAGCTGCACCTTGGACCCAACACCTCATCACTCCCTCAACACCGCGCACCTTCACCACCCCCTGCTCCACCCTCCCTCACACCCAGCACTGCAGACACAGAGGAGCATAGCCCACTTGCAGGCCACCCACCCGCCCAGGCTCTCCCATGCCCATGCCCACACCCACATCCCCACGCTCAGACACACACCCATTGGCCAACCAAGATACCACAGCCCAACCCGTTAGCTGGCACCCATCTCTGCCTCCTGTGGGAAGGGGCTGTAGGGAGGAGTGACGGGAGTGGCGGGCAGGTGTCTCCATGAGGGGAATGCACCGTAGCTGCTAACCCTGCTGCCCCTGACTGTGGCCTCAGTTCTGGTCCCTGGGCAGTGGGCGTGACCACGTGATGGACGCCATCGCCCAGTGTGAGCAACTGGCCCAGGAGAGGGGTGAGAGCCAGCGCCAGTCGCCCTGGCGCATCTACTTCCGGAAGGAGTTCTTCACCCCCTGGCATGACTCCCGGGAAGACCCCATCAGCACCAAGCTCATCTATCGCCAAGTCCTCCATGGAGTCTGGGCTGGCGAGTACAGCTTTGAGAAGGTGAGAGGACCTGAGGAAGAGCCACATTCAAGGTCCAGCCAGGGCTGTGCCATTAGGAAGTACCCCTGGAGGATGAACCCAGCTGGCATCAGAAAGTATAGAATATGGAAGGCAGAGGAAGGGGGGCAGGGAAGACGTCATGGGGTGCAGGGGTGCAGCCCCTTCCAGGCCCAGCCTTCACTTCGTCTTCCATTAGATCTTAGGTTTGCCCAGGCCTCTGGGTTTCATGGTACCAGCAGCAGGCAGGGAAGGCCTGCTTGCCTCACCACTGCAGCCCTGTGTATGGGGCAGCAAAACCTAGTAGTTGGGAACATGGCCTTGGAGCCCTACACCTGATTTCAAGTCCCACTTCTGCCACTTACTGGCAGTGTGACCTTGGGAAGTTCCATCACTTCTGTGAGCCTCAGGCCCTCATCTGGAATGTGTAGGGAGGACTGAGAGCTCTTACAGGGTAGTGGTAAGAATTGAGAGGAGCTATGCACCTGCAGGAAATCTCTTGCTCAGTCAGAAGGGTGCTGCTATGGGGCCTGGGACAGGTACAAGCTGGGAGCCACAGGGGCACCAGGCCCTGGAAGGCTTTGGTCTCCTAGAGAGAATGGGCTGCTTGGGTCTCTTACACACACTTCTCCTGGCTGAGTCCCTGCAGAAGCCCCACTGGGGTGCCCACTAGTCTCCCTTGGCAAGTGAGAACTGGAGCTCTGAGAGGGAAATGCCATATCCACTTCTCCCCACTCAGAGCAGCAATGTCTAGGTTCTACCTAGGAACTCAGAGAGGAGCATTCCCTGTCAAGGCCAAGGCTGCTGGGATTCCCAGCCTGTCAACAGGAGCAAGCCTGCACCAGGGCCCAGGCAGGGCACATGGTGGTTTGGTTGGGGAAGGAGCAGTTCCTGCCTAGTGGAGGTGACAGGGCAGGGAGGCTGGCCACACTCCACTGCACTGGGGCCAGAGCTGGGCACTAGTAAGAGCGTCCTGGGAAAGGGTGAGTGCTCACTCAACTCCCCCTGTGGCTGTGCAGGAGGAAGGGCTGGTGGAGCTGCTGGCCCGGCACTGCTACGTGCAGTTTGGTGCCTTGGCAGAGGACAAGGCTATCCAGGAGCTGCTGCCTAGCTGTGTGCCCCCCAAGCTGTATAGGACCAAGCCCCCTGAGAAGTGGACTAGTCTCGTCACTGCCGTCCATTCCAAGGTCAGCCTTTGTACAGCCTGAGCACTCCAGTCCTGAGCTCCCTTTAGGGTGGTGGGGGGCCCTAGGTATGCAGACGGATGGATTCCCTCCCATGAGCCCCACCCACTGGGGAATAGAAAGCTTGACCTTGACAGTTAAGTAAGTATAGTCCTGTCTTTTCAGGTTCAAACAGTCCCACTCAAGTTCAAATCCTTATCGTAGGCCTGTGCTACCTTCTTCCTCCTAAGCAGGCATCTTGGGTGGGTCCCTGTGCTGATCTGTGCTACAGCTTCCAGTCTGGCCATGGCCTCTCAGCATGAAAGGGCAGCCATAGCTGCCGTCCACTGTGCCACAGACTCAGCATCCGTCCTGCCCGTGGAGATTGCCCCCATCTTGCCCCTGGGCCTTTTCATGTCCCCTTGCTGGGTGCATGGGAACTTGTGGGTCTGAGTGTGGATGTGTACATATTTGATGCACATTGCATATTTCTTTCTTTTCTTTTCTTTTTTTTTTTGAAGATAGAGTCTCAAGTTGTTGCCCTCGGTAGAGTGCCATGGCATCACAGCTCACAACCTCAACCTCTTGAGCTTAAGCAATTCTCTTGCCTCAGCCTCCCAAGTAGCTGGGACTACAGGCACCTGCCACAATGCCTGGCTGTTTTTTGGTTGCAGTTGTCATTGTTGTTTTTAGCTGGCCTGGGCCGGGTTCGAACCCACCAGCCTGGGTGTATGTGGCCGGCACCCTACCTACTGAGCACCTGATGCACATTGCATATTGCCAAATCTTCCTTCAGATGCAGTGTGTCTATTCACATTCCCAAAGCCAGTATATGAATGGCACTCAGCCACTTTTAAAAGTCAGAATGAGAGAAATAACATTTTGTTCAACAAACAGTGAAGAGCAAGTTCAGTTGGGTGTTACAGCCAGTTGTGGACACGGTGCAGCAGAGTGGGAGAGAAGGGGGAAGGTAGAGAAGAGTCCAGAAAGGGGTGGGGAGGGAAACTGAAGAAGAGGAAGTAGCAGGAAGGATGAGGTGGAGGTTCCAGAGAGAGGCCTCAGTAAGCCGAAGAAGAGCTCCAGAGAAGAAAGGCAGAGAGAGGACCAAGGACACAGAGACACAGCAGCGTGGCCCTCTCGCACGGAGGAAGACGCAGACCCGTAGGCAGGCATTGGCAAGCAGAGGGCCCAAGCGCACACCACAGACAGATGCAGCCCCGCCCTACACTGTGGTCCCCAATAAAGAGGCGAAGGCCTTCCTTATTTCCCAAAATCACCTCCTAAAGGGTTCCCGGGGTTCAGCAGGGCTGCACTAGTGCCCAGAAAGTTACTGAGAGCATCCCTGGAGAATCCCCTAAAGCGCTGGCCTTAGGTAGAAGCATCACAGAATGATCCACCAACTCATCTCCCTGAGCACTGGGTGAGGGATTATCTAGGGCAATTGAAGTGGCACGAGAGATGCACTCTGCACCCTCCCCCCGCCTGCAGGCCTCATATACCCAGACGCAAACCACGCAGCTGGCCGTGCAGGAGCAGGTGGTGGATGCCGCCCGTCTACAGTGGCCACTGCTCTTTTCCCGGCTCTTTGAAGTCACCATGCTCTCCGGTAATGGCACCTGATTGGTGCCACCAATGGGCTGGGTCAGATGTGGGCTGGTCACCCCCCGGGTCAGCATGAGTTTGACACTGCTGTCTCCCCTGCCCAGGTCCCCGCCTGCCCAAGACTCAGCTCATCTTGGCTGTTAACTGGAAGGGGCTGTACTTTCTGGACCAGCGGGAGAAGATGCTGCTGGAACTCTCCTTCCCAGAGGTCATGGGTCTGGCCACCAACAGGTGCAGGCCCGGGGAAGACATCTTCTCACAAACTGAGTTCTTGGTTTATTGCATCTGTGGGATCAGGGAGAGACAGAAGGGGGTAGTATGTTGTCCCCAGAGCTTAGCTGGGCTGGAGGAACAGGGGTCAATATGTGCAGCGGCTGCTGGACTTGGCAGCCCCTTCAGTGCCAGGTGGCACTGTCCATTAACCACTCTGGCTGAGCACTGCCCTGGCCACCCCTTTTTGGGTGGGCGTGCAGCATGCAGTCTCTCTGGCACATGTGCACTCAGCAGGCTGCTTCCCTTCTCGTGAGCAAGAGCTGGTAGAACTCCTTGCAGCCCCTTGGGAAGTCCTGCCCATGCCCTGCCAGACTCTCCTTGGTAAAGCACACCCCAGTGTAACATGACCATGATAATCATGACTAGTGGACTGTGCCAGGATCACACTGGCCCCGAGGCTGACCATGTTCTGTGATGGGCACTTTGTGTGTGCCATGAAGTACTCAAGGCACATTCATTCTGCAGATGAGTAAACTGAGGCATACAGAGGTGAGGGTGTCAGAGTCAGCACATGGTGCAGCCAGCAGCTCATCTCAGCTCTGATGTTCTTTTTGCCACGTCCCTGGTGTCTGTGTGGTATCCCTGCACTCCAGCCTCCTCATCACCTGCCCAGCGCTGCCCACACTCTGGCACCCACTGCCTCAGGCCTGAGGGGCTCTGCACTCTGGCCAGCTCAGCCACGGCTCACAGGGGTGCCTGGCCTAGCCCTGGCCCTGGAAAAGCCTCTCTGTTCCCTGGTCTGTGATTCAGGAGGTGCCGAAGTGGGGGGGCAGGATGGGGGAGCCCCAGTCACACTGTCTTCCTTTCTAGGGAAGCCCAGGGTAGCCAGAAGCTGCTGCTATCCACTCTGCATGGGGAGTATGAGCTTCTGTCCCTCAGCAGTATAGCCATCGCTGAGATGGTGGCCCTGTTCCTGGAGGGCCTGAAGGAGAGGTCCATGTTCGCCATGGCCCTGAAGGACAGGAAGGCCACAGGTGCCCAGCCGGGTGGGGTGGGGCAAGGGCCCATGCCCAGGGGCTGTGGGGAGGCAGCAGGCACACACACACACACACACACACACACACACACACACACACGGAGCAGCTGTGTGGCATGGAGTGAGGCCTGGGATATGAGCAGAGGGAGGGAGGGAAGGAGGGTCTCAGAGCTCTATGGGAGGGCAGCTTGGGGCAAGGCCCTGTCTCTCTCAGCCATTATTTCCTCTTCTACAAAATGAAGGGTTGAAGGAGGTGGTCTCAAGCCGCCCAAGGTCAGCCTTGCTCAGGACTTCCCTGCTGCAGAAGCCACTCAGTCCCTTGCACAGATGTGGAACCTGAGGCTCAGAGAGGGACTTAGCTGGCCCAGGTCATGAAGTTCAGCAGGGTGGGAGCCTAGTTCTTGGCTACAGGTCCCCTGCAGACCAGCGCTCCCTCGAGAGCTGGGCTGTGGGCTATGGGCAGTGGAGGGCAGATGAGTAGAGCCCAGCACCTCCTCTGGCCCTTATAAAGCCCTTGGCAAATGGTGGTCTTTTTGTCCCCGTGCCCTGGCCTTGCAGATGATCCCACCATCCTGGCCTTCAAGAAGGGGGACTTGTTGGTCCTGAAAAAGAAGCAGGGACTGCTGGTCTCTGAGAACTGGGTGCTGGGCCATAATGACAGGACAGGCAATACGGGGCTGGTGCCCATGGACTGCCTCTACACCATCCCCATGGTGGCCAAGCCCTCAGCACAGCTGCTGGTAACTCAAAAGCTCACCTGTCCTCAGCCCAGCACCCAGAGGCATGGGGGGCAGCCCTGGGGCACCCAGTCGAGGGCCTAGCTCAGGCACCTTCAGCCCACCTAGCTGAGGGCTGGGAAGGCTGCCTGGGCATGAGGTCAACCCCAGGGTGGTTTGTGGCGCTGGCACAGCATGTGTACAGTGCCCAGCCCAGCACTTGGCATTATGTGCTCAATAAATGGGTGCTCCCTCCCTTCTCCCCTTTATGGTATGTCCTGAAAACATACCCAGCCTCTCCCAGCCTCTCACTCATTTGCACCCTGACCCAAGGGGGCCCAAGAGTGCCCTGCCCTGAGAAGACGTCCCTGAGTATGTGCTGAGGCCTGAGCCAGAGATAGGCAGACAGAGCTGGGTGGGAGGCACCCCTGAGGAGAGGGGGACCTGGGGTCTGAGGCACCCAGAGTGGCCATGGCCCCCAGATCAGGTGGCTCCATAGCCATTGGTACTAACCCTCTTAATCCCGAGGAAACAGGCACTGGGGGGTTGGATAGTGGTGTTGGGCCACACAGTGGGTGACATGGGAGTGGGGAGGCCTTGGACTATCTAGCACTGCATGTGACACCTGCATGTCACTGAGGCAGCCAGGCTAGGAGGAGCCTACAGGAAGAAGGGCCTGGTGCGCAGTGGTTCCCAGGTACCCACAGGACTGTGCCCCTCCAGAGCTTGCTGGCCATGTCTCCGGAGAAGCGCAAGCTGGCAGCCCAGGAGGGGCAGCTTACAGAGCCTCCGCCTGAAGAGCAGCCCAGAAAGAAGCTGCACACCCTGGAGGAGTTTTCCTATGAGTTCTTCAGGTGCCTGCCCCCCGTACCCACCAAGGGCTGCAGAGAGGCCTTCCCAGGGTTTCTGGCAGGGAGGGGCCGCTCTTGGCCCTCCCACAGGCTTCCTGGGAGGCTGGACAGCGGACAGAGAAGGAAGGGAAGGCCTTGCAGTGGGTCCTCACACCAGCCTCCATCCCTGACAGGGCTCCAGAGAAGGGGACAGCAAGCAGAGCTGTGCTGCCACTGGTCAGCACCCGAAGCCATCTGTGGGCCTTTTCTCCTGAGCCACTGCGGCAGCCACTGCTCAAGCGTGTTCATGCCAATGTTGACCTCCGGGACATCGCCTGCCAGACCTTTGTGGATATCCTTCCCCAGCCAAGCTGCCCCAGCTGCATGCCAGCCCCACTGACACGGATGTTCATGAGGGGGCCAGGTTTCACCTCATAGAGTTCCAGGCAGTACCCACACGCAGTTCACAGCAGGGCTAGGGTCGGGGTCAGTGGCGGGCTGGGGTGAGAGTCCAGGCCTAGTCATGGGTCAGCTTGAGACCACCCCAGTGCCATTGTCCTTGACAGCCACACCCATCCTCAGGTACATGGGTGACTACCCCTCCCGGCAGGCCTGGCCCACCCTGGAGCTCACGGACCAGATCTTCTCATTGGCCCTGCAGGACTCATCCCTACAGGACGAGGTCTACTGTCAGATTCTGAAACAGCTGACCCACAACTCCAACAGGTCTGCTGGGGATCACAGAGCCAAGGGTGTTGGCCCCTCAGTCCTCATCCCAGCCCCAAGGCTGGGGCTGCTGCTCCGACGGGAAGCTCATAGCACTGAATCCCTGCCCGGGCACCTGTGGCAGCAGAGGGAAGGGCTGGGCCCGTCTGCTCTGCTGATGACCTGGTGGTGGTCGGAGCAGGAGGGAATAGCTCTGCCCTGGCTCCTGCCCGCCCCCACCCTCTCTCTGTATGACCCGAGTGGGCTGCGGCCTCTCTGAGCATCAGTGTCCTGGGTACAAATGGGCAAAATGGGTATAGTGGTGCTGGACGTGGGCTGGCATCCCACAGCCTTGATGGTACCCACCTATGTCCTCTTCCTTGGGCCCCTGCACGTCCCTTCTCCCCAAGGTCCCTCCCCCCACAGGAGCCCTCTGACAGGTGCCACCCCCCAGGCATAGCGAGGACCGGGGCTGGCAGCTGCTGTGGCTCTGCACCGGCACCTTCCAACCCAGCAAGGTGCTGCTGCCCCACGTCCAGAAGTTCATAGATACACGGAGGGGGAAGCTGCTGGCCCTCGACTGCAGCCGCCGCATCCAGAGGGTCCTGAGGTAAGCACTACCTCCACGCTCCTGAGTATCAGCCCTCCTCCAGCAGGGCCGGCCCAACCATCCAGGTGCTCATGGTCCAGGGAACACTCATCGGCAGCCTCTCCAGAGGCTGGCATCAGTTTGGGGAGGCAGGACCAGGCCCTGAGCCTCAGAGAGCAGAGTGGAGGGTGAGGCCCAGGTTGGTGGAGAGGCCTGGGCAGAAGGCTCTGGCATAGCTACCAGCCCCCTGCCCCACCACTACCGGCCCAGGGCACAAGAGGCTGACCTGGAGGCTCCAGCCCAGCCTGTGTGGCTGAGGCCAGAGGCCCATTGCCCTGTCCGCATGCATCTTCCTCATCCCTCCCACATCACAAAGTTCTTCCTTGGCTGTCTTCCTTCAACCCTACACTGCCGCTGCCTCTGCTTGGCCTCCTGTGCCTATGGGGAGGGGAGGCTGACTATAGGAGTGGCTGTGAGTCCATGGAAACTGTGGTCATGGAGGGAGGTGGGCACTCTCAGAGAGGCTCTGCCCAATGCCCCTGTTGTGTGAGGAGATCACAGCCTGGGCTGTCCCTGCTGCCTTTCACAGAGTGGCCCTCATGGGCCCCCCTCCTCCATCACCTCCTCTGGGGCCAGGGGACAGCCCACCAGGCAGGGGCGGCCCTGGGGACTGGGAGGGGCTGGGACCATCCCAGCAATGTTCCTAGGGTTATTTCATCTCTTATTTGTGGCACATGGTTTAGGGTGGGCAGGGAAGCCGGGGGTGGGTGGCAATGGGGTCCCTGCAACACGTGCTGTTCCCCTCAGGACTGGGCCCCGGAAGCAGCCCCCACACCAGGTGGAGGTTGAGGCTGCTGAGCAGAATGTCACCCGCATCTGCCACAAGGTCTACTTCCCCAATGACACCAGTGAGGTGAGTTCCCACCCTGGTCCCCACAGGAGGTGGAGAAGCCCTCCTGCCCACACAGTGTGCTCTTTGCTCACCAGAGAACGCCATTTAGGGGTGCCCGGGGTGCCATCCCACCTTTGCCACTCTCCTTCCCTCCTCCCCTAGGATGCTGGCCCCACTGGCCCCCAGGTGCTTCAGAAGTAGGGACTGTCCCAAGGTGGGAGTTGAGGATTCCAGGCGGGAAGTCAGAAGGGTGGGCAGTAAAGTTGAGCCCCAGGGACTGGAGGCCCTTAGGGGCTTCTGACCAAGCCAGGGCACAGCGAGCAGGGGTCAGAGTCGAGTGTGCCCTGTACACAGAACCTGCATAGCTATGGAGAAGGCAGAGGGGACAAGTTGGGGGGATACCACCAGGACCCCACTGTGATACAAAAGCCTCGGCAAGAGGTGGCAAAGGCCTGCAGGCCGAGGGGGCCAAGGTGGACGACACCACCTCATATGCTCCCCAATGGCAGGTTGGCCTTTATAGCCAAGTCCCTGTGACGGGAAGTTCCCACAGTCTGAGGCTGGGCTCTCAAGGCAAGTTCAGAAGGCCAGGCCTCCCAGGCCCCTGGACAGCCAGTGCTGGTGTGGACTGTGGAGGGGAGGCTTGCCCCTCTCAGGACAGCACATCCAATTCAAGTTTCATTAAGGAACAAAAGCACCAGGCTATAAAGGGCCCTCTAAGGTTGCACCTCATCTCCAGAGTGCCACTCCGGGAGCACTCTGGTCCCAGGCTAGGCTCTGGGCCTCACTATCCGCCTTTCTGCCCAGATGCTGGAGGTGTGCAGCAACACACGGGTGAGGGACGTGTGTGACAGCATCAGCACCAGGCTGCAGTTGGCCTCCTGGGAGGGCTGCAGCCTCTTCATCAAGATTGCAGATAAGGTGTGCCTGGGCTGTTGGGGGGACAGCCAGTGGGGCTCTCCAGTGGCGGAAACCTCAGCCTGCCTAGTGCACCTGTGCTGGCCTAGGACCCTTGCTGCCTGGCTGGCGCTGTCAGGCAAAACAGGGTAGAGTTTCAGGGCTAGAGCCTGGGTCCCAGCTCCAGTGGTCCACACTCAGCCTAACTCCAACCAGACCCCAAGCAAGGGCTGCCCCAGCCTGCCAGGCCATAGGCAGTTGCTGGACCTGAGCCCCACAGCACCCTCTCAGGGGGACAGTCCCCTAGCAGCTGCTCCCACTGCTGCCTCCCTGTGCCTTCCCCAAACCCAGGTCATCAGCCAGAAGGAGGGAGACTTCTTCTTTGACTCCTTGAGGCAGGTGTCTGACTGGGTGAAGAAGAATAAGCCCCAGAAAGAAGGTAAGGGGGTCCCTGTGGTGCTGGGACAGGGCCAGGTGGGGTTGTCAGCCTCTCTGGACAGGGTCACCTCCTGCATGGCTTGAGCCCATTTACTCATTCATTCCCTGGTACCTGGTGTCCCTGGGTTGTGGGGACACCAGGCCCTGGGACTAGGCATTGAGAACTTCCTAGCTTGAGCAGAGTATAGGGATAGGGTTGGGGTCCACCACAACTTCAGTGCAGGGTGATAAATCCACACAGGGCTGAGAGGGCCTGGCCCCCACTTGGGGTCTAAGAAAGAAAGGGGCTTTCCAAGTGAGAGGTGGTGGGAGCAGGGAGGGAGCCAGGCAGGCCCAGCAACGCCTGCCAGGACGGGCTTAGAGCTCACTGCTGCCCCTGCCCAGGGGCCCCCGTGACACTCCCATACCAGGTATACTTCATGCGGAAACTATGGCTCAACGTGGTCCCGGGGAAGGACGTGAATGCAGACACCATACTCCATTACCACCAGGTAGTGGGCAGACTACCCTCCTGGTGGGTGTTGGGGACACCCTCTTCCCTCCCACATCTGCCCTCTAGGAGCCAGCAGGCAGGGGTGGGAACTGCCATGCCCTGGGCACCGTGCCCATGCCCAGCTCCAACTCTAGTCCAAGCTGTGCTCCTGAGGATCCTGGATCCAGGAGCAGAGGACAGCAGCATTTGGGGACAGTGACTGAACTGGCACCTACAGCATAACTGTAGGGAAGGGAGGACAGAGGAGCCTCCAGCCCCCTGAGCAGTGGCTATGCCTTCACACGGGATGCCGGGGCCCTGCCCTGCCTCGGGGTCATCCCCCTGCCGGAACTCCTCCCTGACAGGCTCAGCTTGCAGCAGGCTCAGTCTGTCCTGGACGGGGTGGGCTGAGCAGGCAGGAGGAACTGAGGCGGGCAGGCCACAGCCTGAAGCCAGCATGTCCACCACCCAGGAGCTGCCCAAGTACCTGCGTGGGTTCCACAAGTGCTCACGGGAGGATGCCATCCATCTGGCAGGCATCATCTACAAGGCCCAGTTTGACAATGACCGGTCCCAGCTGGCCAGTTTCCCCAAGATCCTAAAGGAACTAGTGCCTGAGAACCTCACGCGCCTGCTGTCCTCAGAGGAATGGAAAAAGGTCCCTGACATGCTGGAGAAGGATCCTGGGGCTGCTGTCCCCCTGCCCCCCGTCATGCCTCACCTACCGAGCGTCTCCCTGCCAACCCTGCATCCCACTCCTCCCCTGTACCTCCAGCCAGCCCTTGAGCAGACGGGAGCTGCTCTTGCCAGGTCCTCACCAGCCCTCCCCCTCCCACAGAGCATCCTTCTGTCCTATGACAAGCACAAGGACAAGACAGTGGAGGAGGCCAAGGTGGCCTTCCTGAAGTGGATCTGCCGATGGCCTACCTTTGGGTCCGCCTTCTTTGAGGTGAAGGTAGGCCTCGCCCAGGCCCTGGCCTCCCCCTAGTACACTCCTGGGGGTGGGCTAGCCACCAGGTCAGAGTGCATGTGTGCATGTGTGCGTGTACCTGTGCGTGTGTTCATGTATGTGTGTGCATGTGCCTGTGTGTGTGGGCCCTATGTGGGCTCTGAGGAGGTGCTTCCCGGCCTCTGCTGGACTGTGACCACCGGGCCCCTCCTTCCCAGCAAATCTCGGAGCCCTCCCACCCAGACATCATCCTCATCGCCATCAACCGACATGGGGTTCTGCTCATCCACCCCAAGACAAAGGTAGCTGCCTCAGGCGCTCGGGGCTTATGGCAGGGCTGGGGTCAGTCTGCCAGGTCCAGGGACCCTCACGCAGGTGAGGCTGCAGCCCCCTGTGCCAGCATGTCCTGCCTCCCTCCAGTCCCCGACACAGACTCAACGCACAGCCAGCAAGCTGGAGAGGCTCTGGCCCAGCCTGGCTTGTTGGTCTCTTTGCCCACCTGCCCCTCTGCCCCCAGGACCTGCTGGCTACCCACTCCTTCACCAAGATCTCCAGCTGGAGCAGTGGCGGCACCTACTTCCACATGGTGCTGGGGAGCCTGGGCCGTGGCAGCCGCCTGCTGTGCGAGACCTCGCTGGTGAGCCTGGTCCCTTCTCCCAGCCCAGATTTGAACAAAGCAGCGCTGGGGCAGACCAGGAGGGAGGTTGGTTACATGCCCAGGTCCAGGGCAGTAAGGGACCCATTCCGAGGTGGGAGAGAGGTGCAGCAGCATAGGCAGAGCCCTTTTCCCAAGTCCAGAAGCCCCACCACCCTCCCTGCACACACAGCCTCTGCCCCTACCCTGTCCCTTTTCCAGGGCTACAAGATGGATGACCTGCTGACCTCATACGTGCAGCAGCTCCTGAGCACCATAAACAAACAGCAGGGCTCACAGTCCTTGGCCCTGGCCAGCTCCTAGTTTGACCACCCAGTTGCCCTTCCTGACTAGGGTACCCCCACAGACCAGACCTGGCATGCCACCCTCTCTGCAACACACAGCATCCAGATGACCCTCTATCCTGGGCACTGACCACAGGGGCCAAAGGAGGACCCCCCAGAAGAATGCTCAATAAAAGTCTATGGAGCGAAGTGTCTGTGAGGGATGAAGGTCACTGCAGATGAGCGGGAGGCTGGGGGTGGGGGACTGTGGCCCACAGAGGGTCTCCAGAAAGCAAAGACATCATGACTTCTCCAGGGAAACTGGTGACAGCTGCATTCTCCAAGGAGGACCTTGCTCCTTCCTTCTGTCTCCTTCTTCCCTCCCTCCCTTCCTGTTTCTCAGCCTCCGTGACAGGGCACTTGCTGGAGAGTCCTCCTTCCAGGCCCTTCTGGTGCCTTTTCTCCTCCTTCCCCCCCCCCCCCCAGGGCACTGGGATGAAAGGACTGCTCTCAGAAGGCCAGCCTGTGCCAGGCAGTGGGCAGAGCTGAACACAGGGCTTTGGAGGCCTGGGTCCCCCCACCTCCCTGGCAGGCTTTGTCCCAGCCCACATGGGCCCATCTGCCCAGGCCTGAGGGTTCCCAGCTGGCCCAGAACAGGGGCTGGGGACTCCTTTCTGATGTCTTTGTGCTCACTAACACCAGTGGTGGCACATCCACACTGCCCATCCCCATGTCCCCACATAAACCAGGCCACTGTGGTTGTGTGAAACAGCCTTCATTGTGCAAGCATGAGCCCCAACACCAGGTCTGCACTGGCCACTGGCCCCCAGCCCCACCCAAGAGTACAATGAAGGCCTTTGGGAGGGGAAGGGGAAACTGAAGCAGGCAGCCACAGTGGGATTTTGGGAAGGCCTCCTGGGTGGTGGGGTGGGGTCCTGGCCCACTAGGTGGCTGGTAGGTGGGTGTGCCAGGACTTGCTCACCCAGTTTGGGTGCAAGAATACTACTTGGTTGAATAATGTTGAAAGGCTGAAGTGTGTCCCCTGAGACTCCATCTGCATGGCCTGGCCCAGTGACTCAGGTGGACTTCCCTGGCTGTTGCATCCCAGGTGGCAACATGCATGCAGCAGGGACATTTTGGAGCAGAGGCTCTCACAGGAGTGTGCCACCAGGACCTCTGTGGGAGGGATAGGGCATGACAGACTGGCTGGAAGCTGCCGTGACCTCGTGGGCACAGGTGGGTGTGGCTGCCAGGCATGGACCTGGGCGTGTCACAGGCCCCCTCCCCCAGATCCTGCCTCTGCACAGAAAAAAATGAAGGCCCCAGCCAAAGAGCGAAGGGACGCAGAGAAGGCCAGAGGAGAAGAGAGAGGGCACTAAACCAAGGTGAGCAGTCCCATGAAAGCCGTGGAGGGGCGGGCCCGGGCCGAGGCGCCCAGCGGCCCTCAGGCTGAGTTGAGGTCCACAGCCTTGGGCTGGGCCTTGCGGGAGGTCAGCTCCGACAGCGTTTTCAGCCGCTTCTTCAGCTCCAGTGGGAACTTCTCGTAGCACCTTTTGCACACGGGCTTCATGTCAAACTCCACAAACTTGTTCCTAGGGAAGAAGCCCAGCGGTCCGTGGGCCCACACCCCACTGACTCTGACCTCAGACACTGGCCACGGAGGCAGTGGAGTGGGTTTTCCTCAGCCCCAGCCCACACCTCCAGACCATGCAACAGGCCCCAGGCCAGAGATGGGCTTGAAGAGATGGACCTCAAGGACACCCTTCCCTCCTAGAGGCTTCTCTGTGGCTCCTCACTACCCTCAGAAACCTGGGCCCCATCTCTCCTGCCACACCCCACGAGGCTTCCTGGACAAGCCAGCCATCTGCTCCGTTGCCTTTGCATATGCTGTTCCCTGGGCTGGCATGCCCTTCCTTCCCCAGAGCCCAGGTTCGTGCTGGTATACAGGAGGCTCACATATTTCTCCCCTCTCACTGTGCCCTGAGGTCCCTGAACCTGCCTCAGTCTCCCCTTGCTATGCGAGGCCTGGGCTGCTCTACCAGGGCTCCACCAGGAACCTGCAGAAGTGCCCCCTGCCCTGGCCTGTCACACACCTCAAGGGGAGGTGGCCAACTTACTTTAGGGTGAGCTTGCTGTTGCAGGTGGAACAGGAGAAGCAGCTCACACACCAGGCCTTGTTGAGGGCTGACACCACTGTGGGGGCAGATGCAAGGCTTAGCAGGCCCAGCCAGGCCACCACAGGCCCAGCTGTGCAGCTACAGGACAACTCCCCACCACCACCAGTGGAACAGGCAGGCAGGGGAAGGAGGGGCTCGGGGACACAGGGACCTCACCATCACCCTCGATCACGTGGCTGCAGTTGTAGCAGACATCCCCAAAGAGCTGTGGACCGGGTAAGCTGTCAGTGTGGCTGCAGGCAGTCACAGTCCAGCCCAGGGCCAGGATGCAGCCTGGCCTCTCCCCACACACCCAGTCTCAGGTGTCCCCCTGGGCCCTTCCTCTTGGGCACAGGGCACCGCCGGCCCATGAGATTCATGCCCTGGGAAGGACATCAGGCTGAGGCATTGTTCCCTAAAAGGCCCCTCTGCTCCCACTGGTGTCCTGCAAGGGGGTGGACCTGGGTGGTGACCCCATCCCATCAGCCTTCTTTGCCTTCTGCACCAGAGTGGCAGAGGGGGCAGCTGCCAGCGCTGTTACCCCCACTTGCCCAGGACCTCATGATGCCTCATTTTGTCTTCGCAATAGGCCTGGGCATAAGGGTATGTCTTTCAAATGAAGACTCTGAGGCTGAGACAGCTACCCAGGTATCAAGACCCCAAACCGGGAGTCAGGGCCAAACGCATGGGCCTCAGCACCTGGTGGGGCTCTCAAGGGTCTGCCCACAGCCTGCCTTGCTCCCCATAGCCCTTCAGCCCTGAAGGCCCCGCCCAGCCCACCTGGTTGTAGTGGGTCTCGCAATAGGCCAGGCCCTTCTTCTCATAGTGTCGGTGCCCCAGGAACGGCTTCTCACACTTGGCGCAGACAAAGTGCTGGGAGGACAGAGGGTGGGCCATGTGGCATCAAGGGCAGGTGGTGAACCCAGGGGACGGGGAGCAGAGGCCAGGCAGATGGTGGCTGCCCTGGGGTCAAGAGACCTGCTCCTACTCTTATGTACCCACAGTGACATTGCAGGTCACTGTCCTCTCCCAGTTTGGTCTCCCCATTGGCAGCCTCAGCCCAAGGAATCAGGTGCTGAAAGGTACCACAGTGTGGAGGGCCCTCCCAGGCGGGAGCCCTGCCTGTCATGTGGCGCCTCCTGGGGACCTCCCCCATGGGCCAGGGGGTCACTAGGAAACACCTTTTTATCCTCCAGGAAGTGAGGATGCACATCCCCTGGGGGACAGGTCAGGGCCTGCACCAGGGACCTTTTTTAAACAGGCTGCCCAAGGCACAGCTTTGGGACACAGGATGGCTAGCCACCAGGGAACACAAACTTCCTCTTCAAGTGTGTCTGTGAGAACATGAGAGCCCGCAGTCTGGGGGTAAGTTGCTGACTGGCACTCAGCTGTGCCCCCACCAGAACCCACATGCTCAGGTAGCCAGGTTGCACACTTGAGGAACCACTGCTCCGTGTCTACACAGGTTGCACACACAACTGCTTCTGTCAACCACAACCCCACGGGGTGCCCTGGGAAGACTATCCCCAAGGTCTTCTCCTGACTTTAGAATCTCCTAGAATGCAAGGAGGAGGAAGAGAAAGGCAAGTGGGGCTGCTCAGCGTGGCCTGTGGGCTCAGATCTCCCAGTTCCCTGGCCAGAGGGAGGAAGGTCCTTGCTAGGAGCCTAGGCTAGTGGTGCAGAAAGGCTCTGACCATGACTGTGAACTGGCTATGTGTCCACCAGCTTGCCTCACCTCCACATGCCACTGCTTGCCCAGAGCATTGACCACACGGCCCTCAATGGGCCGGCGGCAGGCCCCACAGATGGGGACGCCCATTTTGTCATGGCAGGGCAGGCAGTAGAGTTCACCCTTCAGCTCACGGGCCTCAGCAGTCAGCTCCTTCCTGGAAGACAGTGCGGAGACCCTGGGTGCCATCCAGCCCCTCCATCCCCAGTTCAGCTCCCTGAGAGGTCCCATTCTGTTCCAGCAGAGCATGGAGCAGGCGGCTCTCTCTCATCTCTGGGCCCTTTGAAGACTTCCTGTGCCCCAGACAGGCCCTGGAGCACTGAAGCCCCCACAGGCCTGGCAGAAGGACGCCTGTGTTTTGCACCAACAGGCCTCTGAGAAGCAGGTCTGTTCTCAGGCCCCTCCTCCTCCCAACCAGACTGGACATCTGGGACACGCACAGAGGGGACCAGGCAACGCCAGTTTGGCCCCACTCTGGAATCTGCTCTGCTGCCCCTCTGACTCTGTCCTTTGCTCCGTCTCAACCACCAGCAGTCCAGGGGCCTTGGCCACCACCCTCCTTGAGTCTCAAGTGCTCCCCAGACAGCACCCTGGAGAGAGGTGCTTCTGCCCCGGCTGCTCCCCGGCTCCCATTCCACCTCTGCTCTTTACCCAGCACCCATCTCCAGACTTACCTCTGCCCACCTGGCTCACCTCTCCTGCCTCACCACAGCCCTGCCCCTGCTCTGGGGCAACCCTGGCTTTCCACCTGCCCCTGTCGCAGGGCGGGCAGCACACCTACCCACAGTGGGTACAGCTGAAATGGTCAGGGTGGTAGGCATCGTTCCTGAACATGAGGGGCTGCTCATCAATGACCAGGTGGCACCGCTGACAGATGTACTTGCCCAGGCCCTTGGCCTTCTCACGGTTGTGGCACGGCCGGCACAGGTGCCTGTGGGAGGTGAGGGAAGGTGTTAGGGACAGAGTTCCAGAGCTCCCTAACCTGCTGCCCTCTGCCTGGGGCTCCAAAGGGGTTGAGCCCAGGGTCACAGAAAAGGACATGGCCCAGTCATGCCACCTGGAAGACACAGGCGAGCCCTGGAAAAGGATCTGTGCTCAGAAAAGGACTAGAAGCAGAGACGCCAGCAGGCTGTGTCTGCCGTGGTGCCTTCCACCTCTCCCAGCCTAGGACAGTGTGTGGAATAGAGTAGGCCTATAATTGACATTTGTTGAAAATTTAGTTGTATTCGTCAAATGTCCTTAACATACACAAGTTACAGCGAGTGTTTCTGTGCCCAGCGGTGAATGCCAGGCTGCGGGGCCTGCTCACCCCCTTCCTTGGGGGCCTACCGGATGAAGAGGGGCCCAAACATGCACAGGCACTTTCTGTCTCCAAAGACAAGCACAGCTATGTCAGATGGAGGCCCCCAACCCAAGAACTGCCATGACAGAGTCTTTTGTGAAGACCTCAGTGTAATTTCTGATGCTGCTCCCTGTGCTGGGCAACAGCTGTGGTCTCAACTGAGAGAGAAATCAACATGGCTTCTGTTTCCTCGAGGCTCAAAAGTGGTAGGAATTTAGACTCAGGGTCCCTGAGCAAAAACACATAAAAGCCCCCATCCAACATGGGGTTGGATGCTTGCTGCCGGTCCCCACTGCTACCTAAATCTAGAACATAGTGCTGGCCCATCTGGGTTCCCCTCCCAGGTCCCAATGCAGCCTCCTACCCTGCACGGCCTCCACACAACCTGACACCTAGCATTAGTGCCTGTTATAAGCCGGTCAGGGAGCCTACCTAAGAGATTAAATCTCAGACTCCAGATCCCAGAACCAGATTACAGTGGGCAAATTCCAGATGCCAGGGCAGCCAGCTCAGCGTCCCTGCCCCAGACTCTGTCCTCTGTCCTGTTATGCTCTGCTGGCCCTAGGGTGTCTCATCTTCCTAGCTGCTGTGCGGGGCAAGGGCCCAAGTAAGGTGCCCAGTAGCCACTTGCTAAGCTGCTGTCGGGCACTCAGCTGTGCCCCCACCAGAACCCACAGCACAGGTCAGCAAATCGGGCTGGTCTGTTGAACGTGTGAGTGAATAAATGATTGTGCCAGAGAAGGAAGGACAATGGGCATCATCTGGCAATGACAATGTGGTCAGGTAGAGACGGGGAGCCTTTACCCACAATGCGTGGCAAATGTGGCCTATGGCTACAACCCCACCTCTCCGGACACCTGTGCTCTGCCCCTCCCAGGCCACCTCCACAGTGGCAGCCCATCCCCCTGCTGGTCTCTGTCACAGACACTGCATTTGCTCCCCACAACCCCACTCTCAGGTGTGCTGACTCCTCCTTGGCATTAGGACAACATTCAATCCACATGGAATAATGTTTCAAAGCTATAGAAATTAGCTTGACTCCCCAAGACTCTATTGCAATGGTCAGTGCCCTTGAGGCCACTGTCAGCAATTACCCAAAAAACAGATGGTCTGTGAGCCCAGAAGGGCAGCCAGTTTCAAATAGCCACATTTCCAACCCTTATGAGCCAGTTCTTCCCGACGGCCACTGGCGGGGCATGACGAGAAGGGTCCTGACCCTGGCTCAGATCCCTCCACATGTCTCTGGCTTCTGGGCAAGATGAACTCAGAAGCCCGTCTTTCTTGAAGGAACCCCAGATGGGAAACAGCTTCTCAACAGACTTCGAACCCAGCATCAGATCTAAAGGCAACCTTCAGAATTTTTTCCAAGTAAAATTAAGATGGAACCTAAGAATTCTAGATTCAAAATGCAACAAAAAACAAGCAAACAGACACACACACATACACACAGCTTAAGTTCTGGAGGGACACATATACTTGGGTTCAAATTCTGGCTGTCTCTTTCTAGTATTTGCTGTTTGGTGAGTTTCTTCATCTCTCTTAACCTCAGTTTCCTCATCTATAAAATGGGGCAATAATCCCAGCCACACAGGGTTATGAGGCATGTGGCAAGTACTCCCTAAATGCTAGCCACATACAGTTTTCAATGTTTAACTAAAACATTTTAAAGTTTTTCAAACTAAGAATGGTGATTTCATTCCCTGGGTTACTGGAGTTATCATTTTTGGAACTATAAGGAGAAAAGAGATTTGTTCAGTCTCAGGAGTGAGCTCTGACAATCAAATGCATCCCTGCCTCAAGCTACCCGGTAAGGAGTCTTGGGGGCCAGCAGGCAGGGGGGCCTCTCCTCAGCACTCTGTCCAGAGGAGGCGGCCACACAGGCCAGGGCCAGGGCTACGCTGAGCTGCATCCCCACAGAAGAGACAGCACCCCATTATGAGGCTCCCGCAGCTGTTCCCTGCTCCAGAGAAAGCCTGTGATTTATTCTGAACGCCCAAACGGGGCCTAATTATACAGGGCAGGACACAAGGCCCCTACAGCAAGTGTTCTGAAAGAGTCCCCTCTCACTCGGCCCAAACAAGTCTGCTCAGCCTCCCACCCTCCCTCCTGCCCAGCGCAGGCTTAGGAGTGCTAGCCTGTTGCCATGGCAGCCAGCCCCTCCTGGCCCCCCATTAGTAGGAAGTCATCCCCTTCTGAAACGTCCTCTTGTGTCTGTCAGTCCCAGCTCAAGCCCCCACCAGGCCCTCACCCACTTCGAGGCTCTAAAGACAGTCACACACTCAGCCTCTGTGACGCTACGGGCTGGGGACACACTGGAATATTCACAGTCCGGGTGGCAGCAGCGGCAGCCAGACAAGCAGCCCACCGCACAAGGGACCCCTCAGGAATGAAGTGGCCTTTCAGGGCCAGAGGGGCTGCGGCCTCCCTTCCTCCCCTTAAATAGCCAGCCTCATACCCACAGCTCCTCGGAACCCACCACCGGCACCGGCACCGCCACCTACGGGGCAGCTCACCTGCCGCCCCTTCCTCCTGGACCTGGTGTGAGGTAAGGGATGGGTCGGATGGGGCAGGGAGCCAGGGACCAAGCAGAGGAAGCACAGCAGGGAGCCCTGCTGGGGTGGAGACGGGGGTTTCTTGTCCCTTTCATAATGGCATGACCTAAGTATTGGAGGCTGAGCACAGTCTGAACTCAAAGGACCCACAAAGCACTGTTTTTGTCCCTCTGTTGGGGGCTTGCAGAGGGCAAGTGGCTTGTCCATACTGCGACATCAGCTGGAACCCATCAGCTGGACACTAACCACTGGGAAACCTTGCCACAGCAGGAGTCAGATGAAGGGACCTGCCTGGGAGCAAGGGTCAGGACAGAGAGGGACAGGTGCCCAGTGCAGAGGAAACTGCCACACCAGGCCACGGTGTGGCCACCGTGGACTCTTCCCACAGCCACACCTGCCCAGCATCCCCTCCACAGGGATGCTCTCCCCTATGCTGCCCAGGCCCCCTGCACCCTATGCCCTCTCCTGGGAATGCCTGCTCAGTGGTAGTCTGAGCAGTGAGCCCAGTGGGTCTAGACTGAGGGCGGCATTTCTAAGGGACAGTGGAGAGTGAGAAGGCCTGCCTCAGACCACACTGCAAAAATCAGTATCAGAACTCCTACAACAGAGAAATACCAGCAAACCAGAAACAAACCAGAAAGCTTTTAAAATTAAGCCTCAGTCTGAGAGACAGAAAGGCACTGGCTACACTCAGCCGACAGGGCAGACCAAGGGCAGCCCCAACCCACTGGGCCACCAGACAGGAGCAGAATGTCTGGCCTCAGGCCCACCCAGAGCGACAGGATATGTGACCTTTACAGTCCCATGGGGCCCCAATTTGGGTTAATGCTCTGCTATCTTGAAATACCTACTTTTTGAGCAAGGGGCTGTTTGCTGGAGGCCCAAGCATAGGCTTTCCCTAAAGACATACTCATTTCACACTGGGTCTCCAAATTAGGCAGCATCCTGCAGCCAGGACCCGACAGCTCCAGTGTGAACTTTGGACCAAGCCACACTCCCACCTCTGACCCCTGGGGCCCTGGTAGCCCCTAAAGCCCCTGAAGCAAGGCCATGTCCTGGGCTCTTCCAGACCTGACTCCCAGATCCAGGAGCACTACCCCCTGGACAAGTAACCTCAGGCAAATTAGTACATGCGGAGCCTTGATTTTCCTAATCTGTACAATGAGGCTACTGATGCCTTCCTCTTAGGGCTGGAGCAAGCAAGCACAAGTAGGCCCATACCATGCCAGGTAGTGTGGGCAGTCGTACCCATGAGCTGCTTTCAAAAGGGCCAGGAGATAACTACACTGTGGGGCAGAGTCCAGACCTGAGGGACTGGAGCCGGGGTGGAGGGCACTTACCTTGGCCCCTTCCCAGCCCTGTGTTTGGACAGAGCCTTACCCACTGGGCCCCACAGCTTCTGTCTTCCCTGGCCCCTGTCCATCCATTCTTGCTCACCTGTAATCAGCACACCTGCTTGCCCTCCCTTCCAGTCCCTCGCCCCCTGCTCTGTCCTTCCTCTCCCTATGCACCTGTTCATCTGGTTCCCAGTCTCCTGTCCTTGCCCCCAGCACAGCCACAGCCTCAGCACCTGCTCCCTCTCCTCCCTGCCCCTGCAGGCCCAGCCCCGGTCACAGGGCTGTGTCCCTCCCTCTCCAACATCCACATCCCCCTCAGAGGCCCCCATAGCCCATCCCTGGGGCTTCACTCAAGCCCATCTCCGGGCACTTGCCTGAGCTCCCCAAAGCCACTCACCCTACATTCTGCATCCTTCAGCTCTCCATGCACCCCACCCTGGTTCTAGCAGTCCTAGGTGTGTCACTGAGACCATTCCAAGTCAGAGGGTTACAGCACTTGTATTTCCACAGGGGGTTCTGCACTTGACTACAACCCAAGAACAGATCCCATTCCTGGAACCAGAGGAAAACAGTTCATCCCGAAATGCTATGGAGCTGGGGCAATCTTTGTGGTCAGGTGAATGTCCCCAGACATTATATATGGCAAGTGCCATCCTCCCCTTTGCTTGAGGACATCAACTGGCCAGCTGCTCAGGCCAGCCAGCCCTTACCTCCACAGAGGAGGGACACCAGCCCTGCTTACCACTGACGGGAGGCACCAGGCCCTCCCATAACCTTCCCCAGACACCTCCATGCCTGGTTCTCTTCCATGCCAGGACAATCCCCAGCCTCCTCCTCCAGGGGCTGCTAGGCCAACACACAGTCACTATCCCTGCTATGCTCTGTACCACCAGCACCCACCCAAAGGCAGCCCTGCAGGAGTTGTTACCAGGGACATCAAGGGAAGAGGAAACTGAGGCTGGGACAAGTACACAAAGAAACTTGCTGGCTGCCTGGTGCAGAGCCAGGCTTGCCCAAGATAAGGACCCTGCTGGGGCTGCAGTCTGAGCCCTGCCTGCCACTGCTGCCCTGTTGGCTTCTTTCCTGCTAACCTCTCTGCTGCCAGAACCCCTGTTCCCAGGCCTGGTGGGTGAGGCAGGGTGTCTGGAACATTCCTTCTCCTTTCTGTGTCTCTTGATGGACTAAAATCATAACAGGAATCAGGTTCTTTGTCTGCTAGGGACCCCAGGTTCACATACATAAACAGTCTGTCACCCAGGCTGTGGGCCCTGCAAAGGGTTCTTAGGGGTGGGCAGGCCAGGTAGCCTCAGGGACCTCTCTGGGGCTGCAAATCTAAACTGGAAAACCCTGGCTGGTGTCCCTACCTCACCGCCCCCGTGGAAAAGTCCCCACCTTAACTACTCTAGGAGGGAAAACACTCCCTACTGGCTGGAGGACCAAGCACAGCTTTTCCTAAAGACAGGTCTCCACTGGTCACCATGACCCAAGTGGAGCTGGTGGACTGTGCCCAGAAAGCCTCCAAGGAGAATGAGGGGTTCTCAGTTGGGGTGGACAAAGCAGGCCTCTGACCTCCCAGGATGTGGTCCTCTTGGCATTCCTGGGAGATCTTCCCATCAGTTAGGTAATGTGGCAGAAGGCCCACAAGGGGTGAACAGAAAACAGCAACACATTGGTCACTGCACCCACAGGAAGTGCCTTGAGCCCAGGCAGGCAGGTCAAAAAGGGGTGAGCATGGTTCATGCACCAAGGCCGAGGCTGAAGAACTGGCAGGCTCAGGAACACATCACCATCCATCATCAGGAGGGTGCTTGGGGACCTGGTGTGCTGTCTCCACCACTCAGCACACCTTGGGGCGGAGCAAAAAATCATGGGCCATTCTCTCCACCCTCCCACCACCCATAGCCTCCCACCCAGGGGCCCTGAGGAAGTGAGCTGAGGGGCAGTGTGGCGAGGAACTCCAGCCCCAGGCCCTCGTTTACTAGGTAGGGATGCAGCTGCACCAGCGGGAAGCTCCAAATCGGGCTTTTCTTCGACCTTTTGCTGAAGTTCCAAATGCCTTTGATACTGACCCTCCCAAATGGACAGAGGTCCCTCAGCAGTTCCAGAGCCCCTGAGCTAGGGGCAGGGGGCCTCTTACTTCTGGATGACTGGAGAGCGTGAGGCTTCCAAACTCCCAGGCGCCCCGTGACCTGTGTGTTTGTTGCTTCCAGGCTTGTTCCCAGGCTCTGCCTCCGGCCAAAGCATGGACGGTCCTGAGGTGGCCTCCCCAGCTTTGATGGCCAACTCCTCCCTGGTCACCACAGAGCAATGCAGCCGGGAGACACCGCTGGAGAACATGCTATTTGCTTCCTTCTACCTCCTGGATTTCATCCTGGCTTTTGTTGGCAACACCCTGGCCCTGTGGCTTTTCATCCAGGACCACAAGTCAGGCACCCCAGCCAACGTGTTCCTGATGCACCTGGCCGTGGCTGACCTGTCCTGCGTGCTGGTCCTGCCCACCCGCCTGGTCTACCACTTCTCTGGGAACCACTGGCCATTCGGGGAAATCCCGTGCCGGCTCACAGGCTTCCTCTTCTACCTCAACATGTACGCCAGCATCTACTTCCTCACCTGCATCAGCGCTGACCGCTTCCTGGCCATCGTGCACCCGGTCAAGTCCCTCAAGCTCCGCAGGCCCCTCTATGCCCACTTGGCCTGTGCCTTCCTGTGGGTGGTGGTAGCCGTGGCCATGGCCCCCCTGCTGGTGAGCCCACAGACCATGCAGACCAACCACACGGTCATCTGCCTGCAGCTGTACCGGGAGAAGGCCTCCCACCATGCCCTGGTGTCGCTGGCCGTGGCCTTCACCTTCCCCTTTGTCACCACGGTCACCTGCTATCTGCTCATCATTCGCAGCCTGCGGCAGGGCCCCCGCGTGGAGAAGCGCCTCAAGAACAAGGCTGTACGCATGATCGCCATAGTGCTGGCCATCTTCCTGGTCTGCTTCGTGCCCTACCACGTGAACCGCTCCGTCTACGTGCTGCACTACCGCGGCAGTGGCACCTCCTGCTCCACACAGCGCGCCCTGGCCCTGGGAAACCGCATCACCTCCTGCCTCACCAGCCTCAACGGGGCCCTCGACCCCATCATGTACTTCTTCGTGGCCGAGAAGTTCCGCCATGCCCTGTGCAACTTGCTCTGCGGGAAAAGGCTCTCTGGCCCGCCCCCTAGCTTCGAAGGGAAGACCAATGAGAGCTCACTGAGTGCCAGGTCTGAGCTGTGAGCCCCACACCGCCCGGCCAGCCACAGTCTCTGAAGGATGGCTCCCCCAGGCTGCACGCTGCCCA
This sequence comes from Loris lydekkerianus, assembly GCA_963574355.1. NCBI lineage: Eukaryota > Metazoa > Chordata > Mammalia > Primates > Lorisidae > Loris > Loris lydekkerianus. Next base: position 118,146 of record CAUYPK010163672.1, read on the forward strand.
GACTGAAAAAGAGAAGTCCCTTTCTCCCCGGCCACCTCCTGAGCAAACAGCCTAAAAACTCAGCAGGTCCCCACTCTTCCCTCCAAGGCCTGAACCCCTAGATCACCCAGCTGTGCTCGGTCTTAACCCTCATAAAAGAGAACCGACAATAGAGATCAACTGGCCACACCCCTGCAGGGAGGGCCTTGGCTCACCACGTACTGTGGCTCCTAGACACTCAGTGACTTCACCCATGGTCCGGGACGGGGGAGCAGGCAGAGGAACCATTCCTGAACAATGGGCTAGGCTCCCAGCCTCCTTCCCACTCCAGAAACGCACAGCAGCAGAACTCAGCAGACAGACCTTAGAAGGCAGGCTGCAAACACCCAGGAGACCTGGGTCCCAGCAGAGGGTGAACAGGGCATCTGAATATTTCCTTTGAAGCACAAGGTGCTTTGAATTCCCTTTGTGGCCCCGTTGCCAGATAATCCCTGACTGGGTTTACAGGACATGGACTAGAAATAACAGCCAAATGTACCAAAAGTACATTTCAGGGTGGGTGCTGAGTGACATCAGCAAGCATGGCCCCCCACGCACATCAGCACAGCTCTGGATCCCTGGTCCCTCCTGCTGCAAACTCACACACAGACCTGCGTGTGCCTGACAATCTCCAGAGCTCCGTGGCATGTAACCAGTCCCTCTCACATCCTGATCAAGCATGTGATGTGGGGAGACAGTCACAGGGAGACGACCGTGTGAGGGAAGCCAGAGTGTGGACCTGCCTCCTACTGACCCAGACCCAGCAGGGACAGCCTCAGCCCCATTCCCTCCCTGCAAGACACCACCAGCCTTGCCGGCCAAGCTTTGAGCTGTCCCCCTTGTTAGCACATGCATTGCCCTAACATGGGCTTTTCTGTACTTGTCTGTATGGATTATAAACACGACTGCAGCTTTAGGGCTATGATGTTTATCGTACTTGGTCACTGAGAAGCCCCTCCCAGAACCTCTTCCTCTCTTTGCTAACAATCCCAAGGCAGTGGCTTAGGAGGCAGTGGTGCAGGAGGCAGTGGCAGAGGCGCCGTGGGCTCTCTTGCTAGGGCTCTGCTGGCCCCAGGCGTGCCTGCCCCATGAAGACTGTGAATGTGGGGCCTTGGAGTGCCAGGGTGCGGCTCTCCCTCCTCACACACTCCAGCTGCCACCCTGCCTGCCATACAGCAATACTTTGCTTTTGCGTCACCTTTTACTTTCCAAAGCACGCTTGGCTCAGGAAGTCTCGAGACAGGACTCCCACCTGGTACACACCAGTCGGTGACCCCACTGACTAGCACAGCCCCCAGAGCTGCCCCTCAGCTCTTGCACTGCCCGCCTGTCCCCATAGACCCCATTTGACGAGGGGCCACCTGCCTCTCTCTGGAATAACACACGCACAGGCAGTGCTGGGAAGGAACTGAGCAGGAGCCACAGGAGGGGTGGCATGCCCACACAGCAGAGGGTGTGCCAGGGAACACACCCTAGGCTCTCTGCAGTGGGGTGCTGCCTATCACTGCCATGGGAGATACAGGGGAGAGCTGACTTGTCCTCAGTGGGGAAATTTGCAGCTCATTGTGGGATGCTGGTGAAAGCCAAGGGAAGCTGGCACAAGGGCAGCTGAGGACGGAAAGGCAGAGGTCTCAGGTTGTCTGGACACACATGTCAATAGGGCTTTGGACTCTGTCTTCAAGGGCAGCCAGGAGGGCCGAGCACAGAGCCCCCGATGCCCACATGGAGAGATGAAGGAGGAATGGGAGCTGGAAGAGGAGAGTGGGTGACGCTGCCCCAAAGCTAGAGGAACCCCCAAGAACTCAGGAACCTGGGTGCCAGGAGAGGGAGTGTTTCTGCATCTCAGCAGCTGCACTGAGAGCTGCTGAGAGATCGAGGAGAGGTCTGGGTCTCCAAGCAGACTGAGCAGGAGCACAGGAAGGAGCCAGCAGGTGTGCTGGGAGGCTCAAGGTGTGGGGAGCCTCAGATCCCCAGCCCAGCCCTCTAGAAAGGGACGAAAAGTAGAGGGAAGGGAGCATTCCACAGACAGAGGAGGGCTGCAGATGCCAGGGAAGGGTCCCCAAAGCTTGTGCCCCAGGGTGCGGGAGTGAGGCCACGCACTATGAGGAGACAGAGGGCAGTGGTGGGGGAGGGCCAACTCCCTGAGTGCCATGAAATCTGTGGCCCTGAATTCGGGCAACCTGGTTGAGTGACTCCCTCCAGGACACTCAGCCTGTGGGTACAGGCAGGGGAGGTGGCCAGGACAAGTCAGCAGGTGGGGTGATTGGGGGGATTTCCAATGGTTCCCCCGGAGGCTGTTAGCAGGGAGCACTTGGAGCCCAGGTGTCCTTACTGAGCAGCCCCAGACCGATCCTCACCCATAAACTGGGGGCTGCACAGTCACCATGCAAGGAGTGGCCATTTGGCAGCCACATCAGTATAGGTAGTAGAGCCTGGAGTGTGCCTGGCCCTCCACAGGTGCCACCTTCACTGAGAGGCCCTCCTCCCTGCCCAGCACAGCCACCTCACCTGCCCGCGTTCTTCACAAAGCCCAGGTCAGCCAGCTCCACGTCGCACAGCTCACAGCGGAAGCAGCCTGGGTGCCAGTTGTTGTTCATGGCCTTGATGACACGGCCGATGATGAACTCACCTGGAAGAAGAGGGGTCCCTACAGCTGGGCAGGTGTGGGTGCCTCCCCACTCGGCCCTCCAAGCATGATGCACAGCCTGCCCAGAGTGCCCCGAGTAGGGAGGTGGAGCCCGCAGGGGCCTCTACGCTATGAGACAGTGCAGAGAGATCAGGGAAGAGTCCCCTGCACCCCCTCCCTCCTGGGCAGTGCAGGGGTGTGTTGTTGGCGCCCTTACCACAGGATCCGCAGCACGGAGCAAATAGCATTTGGAAGTCGTGTTCGCAGTACTTCCGGCCTTCAAACTGCAAATGGGGCCGCAGACAGACAAGTAAACCAGGCATCATTTCCACAAGCTGCCCTCACCCTTGTTGGATGAGGAGTTGGTGGCAGACATGATTTCCACAAGCTGCCCTCAGGAGTTGGTGGCAGGGACAGGTGCCAAGAGGAGGGCATTTTAGGCTGAGGCTGGGGCAGCAGGTCCCAGGCCTGACCAGCACAGGGGACTGTCCCATTTGGGACAGTGGGGTGTAAAGGGAGAGGTCAGCAAGGCCAGCTGGAAGAGAGCAGGCCAGGGCGGGGCCAGGAGTGGAAGCCCGAAGGGCGGGGATGAAGTCTGAAGTATATGTGCCATTTGGCCCCATTCCCCATGTCCTCTCTGTGTGAGAAGTCCAGCTCCTTCAGAGGCCACCAAGAACCAGGAAGGGAACAGAAGGAAGAGAACACTAAATGGGCCAAGGGAGGACACAGTGTCCTGGGCCAGCAGGGGTCAGTGTGCACACTGCTGGGCAGCTGCTGCTCACAGCGAGGCCCCTGCACAGGCCACCTGTGTGGCCCGAGCCTGCCTCCACTGCCTTCTCCCTTAACAACTTTATTTTTATTTTTATTTGTTTTTTCCTGTTCTCCACAATTAGAGTGCTTTATTAGGCTGCAACTAGATGGAGCCTCCCTGGGGGCCTACAGAGGCAGCAGAGGTTAAACTCACTTAGCAGCCAGTATCTCCTGGGCATCCATTGTGCGCTAGGCCTAGTTCTAGGCACGTGGCACCCCTCCTGGAGCTCTGCCCACCCCTCCACTGACTTCACAGTCACCCAGGAGGCTGGAGGTACCACCAGGAACCTCTGTTTCACCTCTTCAGGCAGATCATACATCCCACATCCAGCCAGCGGTCAAACCGGTCAGCTCTACCTCAAAGTATGCCTAGCATCTGACCCCTGGTCACCACCACCACTGCAGCCACCAGCAGTGTGCTGGTAAATGTTTAACAACTAGCTCTCTGTTGGGGGGGGACACTGATGTGCAGTGTTGGCCATTTTCCACGTGTTTGCCACTTCCCACCATAGCCAATTTCAAGCTGCCAACATGCCGGCAACATGGACTGAGAGATGTGTGGCAGCTCCCACACCAGACCACGGACAGAAGTAACCCCAGCAGCTTAGGTGATAGTAAAATGTAACACAGAGATTAGGAAATGGCATGTTAGGAGTATTTAGTATCTTTGTTTTTAATAAAATTGTATCTCACTGTATGTTTCTGTCACTTAATTTTTTTCTTTTATTCCTTTTATTTTTTTGAATTATTTTTTTATTAAGTCTTTTGCACATAGATCATAAATACATTTATGCCAATTTCAGTGTGTTGATTATTTGTACAAATTGGAGTGTTTACATCATAGTAATCAGCATAGCTTTCACCTCATTTACCCAATTATAACATTAGGACATTTGTGTTCTACACATGATAGAACCAACTTGTACTTGCAATGTGCGCCATAGTTGTGGTCCCCCTACTATCCCCTACTATCCCTCCCACCTCCACTTAATCTTTAATACCAGCTGTTTTTCACAGTCTGCAAGATTGTTAAAGATTTAAAGACCTGGGGGGCACCTGTGGCTCAAGGAGTAGGTGCTGGCCCCATATACCAGAGGTGGTGGGTTCAAACCCGGGCCCGGCCCAAAACGGCAAAAAAAAAAAAAAGATCTGAAGACCTGTTCTTGTGAGCTGGTAGGGGCCAGACTAGGCCTCTGCACTTGCCCCTGGGCAGCTACAGCAATCAGCTCCCTGGCCCACTTGCCTCCCAGCCTTGTCCCCACTCTCTCACAGTCTCTCCTCAGCACAGCGACCAGAGGAGTCCTGCTCCAATGGGAGATGGTGTGACCTTGCTCCACACCCTGGAGGGAAGAAGCCTAAGGCCCCACAAAGGCCATGGGGCCAGATGAGACCCATCTCTATGCCCTCATCTTCCACCCTCTCCTTGTTCTCCAGATGTCCATCATGCCAGGCCCGTGCCATGCCCCAAAAGCTCCTGTGTGCTTCCACTGCAGACCCTTACCGAGCACTCTTCCTGCAGAGATGTGCATGGACCCCTCCCCTTGGATCCACCCAAATATTACCTGCCCTGGGCACCCTCCTCCCACCCTGAGATCTCTTATTACTAGAGTGTCAGCATCATCAGACAGACTGAGTAGTTACCACATTTCCTACCTGATTCCAACCAAGGGCCCACTCAGGGACTGTCCAGAGCACGTGAGGGTGACTCTCCTTTAGCACCCATAGAAACCAGGGGCACACTTCACAGGGGAGGGCGGGCCGGTGCAGGGCTGGGGAGCATAGCTCTGTGCTGGCTCAAGGTCCGGCCCGGTCCCTGGCCTGTCCCACCCACTCCTAGAAGGCAAACTCTGAGCCGACTCTGCAATGGTACCCGGTGCCCCCGCCCTGGGAGCAAACTCACCTCATAGAAGAGCCCCTCGGGGAATGGCCGGAAGCACTGGGCACACACGAAGCAGTGCTCGTGGTACAGCTCCCCACTGCTGTGGACGATGCGTTCCGCAGGGCCGAAGCGGGCCTGACAGCGCTGGCACACCGCGTTGGCCAAGGCGTCGGACATATTGCTAGAGGGAGGGGAGGAGGAAGACGGAGGTCAGGACGAGGGGCAAGGGGAGCAACTTGGAGGGCCGTGCCCAGTGGACATGCTCCCTCTCACAAAGTTAAATGCCTTATTTGTAGGATAAGAAAGATCGCTCTGACGCAGTCCCCAGGTGACTCAGTCTTTGTGGCACTCAGCCATCTCTTAGGGTGTCAGTGGTCACCTCAACTCCCACTCAGGCCCCTAATGCCCCTTCCTCAGGGCACAGGTGCAGGTAAACGGTTCTCTATTCACACCCTTGTTTAATCCCAGAGGTAACCCTGTAGCCACTGCCATTATCGCTGTTTTCCAGATGAGGGACAACAGCCTTGGAGAGTTTAAGTAACCTGCCCAAGCTCACAGAGTAGGTAGCAGAGCCCAGACTAGAGCCCGGCCCAGCAGGCAGGCCAGGCAGGCCATCAGACTTCAGTGGTAGTTTCGAATTGAATGCCCCCCAAATACCTGTAACAACCCCAACCACAGAGAAGGCAAAAGTGTGGGTCTCTGGCACGGGGACAGGATAAGGGAGCAAATCTTTTCTTCCATTCTAGGCACCTGCCTGTCCCCAGGGTATTCAAAAATTAAGTGACGTGGCTTGGCGCCTGTGGCTCAAGCGGCTAAGGCACCAGCCACATACACCTGAGCTGGTGGGTTCGAATCCAGCCCGGGCCTGCCAAACAACAATGACAGCTGCAACCAAAACATAGCCAGGCGTTGTGGCAGGTGCCTGTAATCCCAGCTACTTCGGAGGCAGAACAGGAGAATCGCTTGAGCCCAGGAGTTGGAGGCTGCTGTGAGCTGTGATGCCACGGCACTCTACCCAGGGTGACAGCTTGAGGCTCTGTCTCAAAAAATAAATAAATAAATAAAAATTAAGTGACAGGAACATACAGTGAGGCTTTCTTCTTAGAGGAGTCGGATCCAAACTGAGCTATAAGGAAAGCCACAGTTGGCCAGACCCACACTCAGTACAGCCCAGGAGCCCTTCTGGACTCAGACGCATGGTTAGGATGCAGCCCCAAACACCTGGGCTGCTCTATGACCTCTGGAGACCCTGATACACATGTCTCTTGCTAAAAGAGCAGTGCATAGGTTCTGTCACAAGCAGCACCTCCCGTGACTTGGCGGTGGCTGCCTAGAAGGCAGGGCAGAGAGAGGTGGTTGGGTTCCTGGAGCAGCAATGTAGTTGTCTGGTAATGCCTGCCCCAGGTGTAGCTGGAGGGCGGCACTCAAGCTCAGTACCTCTAAGAATATCTTCTCAGCCTGTCCTGCCTCCCAGGGACTGTCCCATCTGTCACTAGCCCACTGCTGCACCACTTTGAGCAGAACGTTTGAGCAGGTGAGGCTCTGGGAGGGCCTGTAGGAGGACCAGCCCTGAGGGAGTCACCCATGGGGAAGAGGGGTCCTTAGACAGGATAAGCCCAGGTGGCAGGGGAGAGGGCTGCCTCTCAGGGTATAGTGGGTTCTATAGCAGCTGCCGCCATACCGGACAGGGCGCCTAGGGGACCCACAGCAAGCCTCGCCAGGCATCCTGGACTTCTGCATGCCTCAGCCTGCCCTCAGGTGCATTCTGGGGACCAAAGCCATGTCCTGTGTTCATATTTAGTCTAGAGAGGTGAAGACACAGGGATGGTGGCAATAGGAGTTAGGAAGAGACCAAGATGAAGGGGAGACTCAGCACCAAGGGCTGCTCCCCAATCCTCCCCAGCACCCTGCTGGTCTCCACCAGGCAGGCCAGGCAGGCCATCAGCAATAACGCACTGCCCACCCCCAGGTTCCCAGGAGGGCTGGGCCAGATTCCATCAGGACAGGCTTGGTTTCCTTCCCAGAGAACACTGAGCCTTCTCTTCAGAGGCACACACCCAAGGTGGCAGGGAGGACGTTCCAACGCCTGTTAACAGGCCATGTGAGTCTTGGAGAGGTTAGAAATCAACAGGAAATCCTGTGATTCTGGGCCTGGAATTTCTTACTCTCAGGGCCCAGAAAATGAAGCCAAGTTAAGGATTTCAATCCAGCCTCAGACTTTCAAATTGTGTCTTCCACCAAGTGTGCACACAGCACGGCTCATCTTCTGTTTGCCCCTCTAGGCCTCCTCCTGACCCCTGTCCTCTGCCCAGGGAAAGAACCCTTCACCCTCTGGCTTCCAATTGGCCTGACTCAGCTCAACTCCCAGTTGCTGCTTGACACTGGACACTAGACCCTCCCTTCTATTTACTGTCACTTCCCACGTCACTGGCCCAGGTGCTGTATGACCCTCCGTCCCCTCCCACCTTCCTAAATAGACCCTCTGTTACACTTTCCTCCATCACTCCATTTGACTGTTTCCCACCAGGCCCCCAGCAGCGGCCTGGCCACAGCCCTTTCTCCTCCATCTTCCTGCCCATCTTCCATTTGGCAGCCCAGCAGCCAGCCCCTAACCAGAGCAGCCAGCCCCAAAACTGGTCTGTCTAGTTCCCTGGCTGGGTCCTTAGAGACCTTGGGTCAAGGATATTGCCACCTATTCCCCACATGCCTTACATAAGCCCTGGCACAGGCTGGTGGGGTGTGCGGGTGACCACCTACCTCCTGCACCCACTGTCAACCTCAGGAGAAGAGCTCCTAGTGGCAGCTCAGTGAGAGGCTCTCTGGCTGCAGCCCCCTAACACCCTGCTGGGAAATACAGAGAACCCTCCAACCCCCTGACAAAGCCAGAGATGGGTGTCATCTGAAGGTGCCCAGACAGCTGAACCTCAGTACCATCCTAGGAAAAGCCAGCCCTCTCCTGCAGGGGAGGAAGGAGGCAGCAAAGCCCCCCACAATGAGCAGAGACTCCAGACTCTCCCCACCAGCTCTAATCCTCACAGCCTGGGCTCCTCTGGCCTCCCTTCCTCTTCTGCAAAGAGGTGCACCAGAGGGACAGCAGCCACCTCACCGCAACGGGCAGAAGCTTGTCCAGCCTGGATAAAGAGAACTGTTGTTTCCTAGAGCCCTGGAGCCTTCTAGAGTCCCTCCAGCAAGGCCGGTTCAGGCTGTCTGGACTCCCTTCTAGAGGATGAAGGGTCAGAGATGCAGACATTCTACATTCTCCTTGCCTCCTTCACACATTCCACCAAGAACAGGGAGCACAAGGTCTGCCCAGTGACCCCCCGGGAGACATCACCACCCTGCCCCCAGCACAACACAGAATGCACAGCCCAGGACACACCCAATTGGGAGTCCAACCCTAGAGCCCAGGGCACACTGTCTCATGCCTGTTCCCCCAACCCTCCCAGCCCCCAAAATGACTGCAATCTTGACAGCTGATACAAGCCACTTTGTTGCAAGGCGAGCTCACCAATGATCGTTAGTCTGGGGTGGGGTCAAGGGAGCCATGTCTGTGCCAAGTTCCCGTAAGGGAGATTGATGGTTCCAGATACAGAAATTAAAACACAGAGAGGGTCAGTAACCTGCTGAAGGTGACAAAGGATTAGACTCATGCTCCCACCTGTCCCCTCAGCATCTGTGGCATCCCACAATCAGGGCCATTCAAGACTCTCTGTTTCTTCAACAGCCCTAGACCTTCCTCTGTCCCAGCTTCCCACCCACCCAAGCCTAGGAAGACAATGTGAGGGCCCAGGAAGAGGCAGAGCCTGCCACAGGGGGTCTGTCACATGTGAGATGAGCCAGTGTTACTGAGGACATGACAATCTAGGCTGCAGACTAAGGGCATGTGCCCTACAGCCAAGCAGACCAGCTCCCGGGCTGGGCCACCAGAAGCAGAGTGCTCTCTGCACCACAGCTTCCTCATCTGTAAAACGGACTATGGGGAGGGTTAGGGGAGGGAACATCTGCTTCCCTCCTTCATCTGACACATCCTCACTGAGCACCCACCTGTGCCAGGTCCCCTTCCAGTTGTGGGGGGTAGGGACCCCACTGCAGTACAGCCCAGAGCAAGCAGCGCTGCCTGGGCCTCCTCCCCTCCCTCTGCATGAGACTAGCCAGAAGTTAGTGTCAGGGACACCTGGCTGCACAGTCAACAGGAATTTACACAAAGCCAGCCCCATGCCCTGCCTTGGGCTGCTATATATATATATACAACCCATTGACACCAGCAGAAAACACATTCCAAATCCATGTGAAACCTGTCAGTATCAACTTTTCCCTAGCCATATACCCTCTTGACTTTAGCAGCTTCATTTACTTTTTAGCAGGTGTGCTTCAAATGTGTCACACTGACAAGGGAGAACTAGTAAAGGGCATGAACCGGGAGCTCAAAGAACAGCAAAATCGAGCAGCGTATCAACACGTGTGCATGCTCCAGGGGATCCCCCGAGGCCTGATTCTCCTCACCATGCCCATGTCTCTCTTGCATCATGGCCATGCTCTTATGTTGCATCCATACTGTGAAAATTGCTCTGTTCAACAAGGCCCCTGGACTGTCAGTGCCTTGGCCACCCACAGCCTGGTACCACTGTCATGCCCCAGATGTTCAGAGTTGTCCCCCAGAGGCCTACAAGTGCCCAGTCTAGCTCTGCCATGCTCAGGTTGGTTGGTCTCCTGAGCCTTGGGTTCCCCACCTAAATGACAGGCTCCTCCAGGTCCCATCCTGGTGTGTGCCAGGCCTATGATGCCAGTGCAGGCAGGAGCCCAACTATGGCAGCCTGCCCCACCTGAAAATCTCCCTCTTCCTCTGTTCTTAGCTGAAGACGTCTTTGACAGCTCAGTCTCTAACTCTCCTCTGGCAGCCTTCCTTGGCCCAGGCACACAAAGAGCTCAGAGTGGGTAGTATTTTCACCAGCCCCTGCCTTCCTTTTCTCCTGGCCTCCAATGCCTCTTCCACCTCCTCCTCCATGGACCCATCGCCACTTCGATGTCAACAACCCCAAGCCCACAGACCCATAGCTGCTCTCTCTTCCCAGTTTCTTTCTTTTCTTTTCTTCTTCTTTTTATTTATTTTTTTTTAGACCGAGTTTCACTTTGTCACCCTGGTTAGAGTACCACAGTGTCATATCTCACAGCACCCTCAAACTCTTGGGCTCAAGTGATCCTCCTGCCTCAGCCTCCTGGGTAGCTGAGACTACGGACACCCGCAGCAATGCCTGGCTACTTTTAGAGACGGGGTCTTGCTGTTGCTCAGGCTGGTCTGGAACTCCTGAGCTCAAACAATCCACCCACTTTGGCCTCCCAGAGTGCTAGAAGTACGGGGCGAGCCACACTGTCACCCCTTCTTCCTAGTTTCTACTGGACATGTCTACCCAGATGGCTCCTGGGGTGCTGTAAACTCTACCCCCAGCCCCTGACCCCCCTCCCAGAAGTGACACTGCCAGCCAGGTTCCCTTCCCAATCTGCCCTTGGTTAACTTAGCCTCTGAGATGCCCCTGCCATGTCCAACCCTGCCGGCTCTGTCTCCCACCCCAGAAGGAGCCTGTCTACCCTGGCAGCTCTCCATGGAATGAAGCAGGTCAAGCTTTCGAGTCAAGTCCAATCCAAGTTCAAATCACAGCTGAGCCATGGTTTTGGTTGGGTGATGTCCATCAAGTTCCTTGACTCCTTGGAACCCATCTGCTCATGTACAGCACTCAACAAAATTACCCCAGACCGACAGCAGAGATGGGGGCTACCGTGGCTCACTAATCCTAACGCTCAACCCTCAGCACCCCTGCCCAAGAAAGCTGATCACAGATGACCCCAACCCCCTAGATTAGGTCGCGCCCGCCTGTCGCCAAGCTAGGAGGTCCCGCGCCCAGCGGCCGTCGGAAGGCCTAGGCGGGGTTTCCGAGGGAAGGCCAGCAGCCGCAGCTTTCCGGCCATTGTCCCCGCGACCTGCCCCGACTGTCATCACCTACCCGAGCGCGGAGGGCGGCGGGCTCTGCCGGTGCTGGCGCCGCCGGTACAGCCCCGACGCGGCGAGCGCGCCCAGCCGGGCCGCCATGACTGGGCCGCCGCCGCCTCTTGGTCTCTGTCGCGTCGCGGGCCGCCTGGCCGAGGGGCGTCAGGCCACCCCGCCGCCGAGGGCAGACGCGACAGCGCGGCCCCCTCCGGCCAGACGCCGCGACGGGACGGGCGCACGGCGCCTCCCCCGCGCCTGCCCGGAGCTCACGTTACTCGCTGGGCTCTCCAAAGGGCAGCCGAGTCAATTCCAAATAGAAAGGATATTGTTCGCGCCGCGGGGGCAGCTCGGTGAAAGCTGAGGCTGGCAGGGCCAGGTCCGGCTGGGGAGGGGACTAGGCTGAAGGTCCGCGGTGACAGGACGGGATGGCACCTGCACAGGAGGAAACTCTATGCCCCTGTGCTGAGGTGGGCAGTCGGGGACTGGCCAGTTTGAAAATCCTGGGGACCGTGAGAAACTGATGAAGGAGCCCACACATGCCCACATCCTGTCTTGCTCCCGTCCCCAAGAGCTTGCCACCTTAGGACACCAGACAAGGGCAGCCCCTGTCCCCTGGGAGCTGGACAACAAACAGCCAAGCACCCAAAAAGAGACCGACATTGTCAAAACTTAAAGAAATGTAATCCCCCAGCCCACCAGGAAGAGCTAACAAACAGGGATCAATGGAAGACCACCAGGAAGGCAGCATTCCACATGCTTTTTTTTTTTTTTTTTAAACCCAGCAAGATTGTCAGGGTTCATGTGATCCAAGTACAAATACCCAAGGTTGGTATCCAAACTGTGTCCACTGCCAGCCAAGCAGTCACCATGATCAGCAATAAAATAAGGATCCAGAGACCTCATGGAAATCTTTAACACTAATTATATGTCCCAAAAACACCTGTTCAGTAAGGTCAGAAAGTTTAAGCAGTATCTTCTGCCTTCCCCAAGAAAGAGACGGTAGATATCATCATTCCAGACAGCAGGCAGCTGGTCCTCCTGAGCTGAGGTGGGAGAAGAACGTGGAGGGGACCTGCTGGCACTCAGATGCCAGGCCCACACCAAGGAACACACACCACCCAGCAAATCTAAACAGGAGAGGTAGTCACTGATGACCTCATAAGGATTGGGTACAATATAATGTGTAAATGCTGCCAATTCCAAAATTACCCAACACGGATCAATTCGACAAATATTTTTGTAAAGATGGCTCCAGGGCCTAAAGGGCATACTGACCCTGGAGGAGCCAAAAAGGGCAAGACACATTTCCCACCCTCTGATATAGCTGAAAACTTACGCAGAAAGTTTGGTTATAGCAGCTTTAAGTCAATGCTCCAGGACCTCAGCCCCTCTCACCACCCTCAATCAGCCCCTCCCAGGTGGAAATCCTGGCTTTCAGCCAGAGCCACGGTTTTAGGTAAGGAGGGAACATTTATTGAGGGTTCTCAAGATCCCACATAAACCTGGAAAGGAGGCATAGCCACCCAGGAATGTTTGGTACAAAATAATTTGTAAATGTACAAATGTGCAAGGTTACCAAGTACTAATCAATTCAACAAATATTTACTGTAAAAGTCGCAGCAGAGCTGGAAATTGAAAGTGGCTCAAAGTCGGATTGATCCCAAATCCCAAACCTCTGCACAGCCTTGCCACCCATTCTGCAGCCAGTCCTGTTGCAAGACCAGGGTGAGGAATTCCCAGCCAACATGCTGGTTCTAGAGGACATAGTTGTGAAAACACAGTGAAAGTGATGTCAGCAAAAAACAATAGCCTAAGACAAACCTCCAGAAGTTTGTCTCTCCATAAAAGCAATGAAAAAAACAATAGCCTAAGGCTCGGCGCCTATGGCTCAAGCAGCTAAGGTGCCAGCCACATACACCTGAGCTGGCGGGTTCAAATCCAGCCTGGGCCCGCCAAACAACAATGACAACTACGACCAAAAAAAAAAAACACAATAGCCTAAGCCTAAGTTTGTCTTTCCACTCCCAGGGACCGATCCAGCCCCTTTCATGAGAAAAACACTCAACAAACTAGGAATAGCAGGGAACTTCTTCAGTCTGATAAAGGGCATCTACAAAAAACCCACAGCTAACATCATATTTAGTAGTGAGAAAATTTATACTTTACCCCTAAAGTCAAGAACAAGACAAGGATTTCTATCTTGTCGCTTGTTTTCAAAATTACACTGGAGATTCTGGCAAGGACAAAAAGAGAAAAAGAAATAAAAGACATCTAGATAGGAGAGGAAGACATAAAGCTGTATTTATTTACATATCACATATTCTTATACAAAACTCTAAAGAATCTTCCTCACCCCCCAAAAAACTCTATTACAGCTAATAAGTTCAGCAAATCTATAAGATATAAGATCAATATGCAAAAATCATTAGCAATGAGAAATCTGATATGAAATTAATTTGAAAATCCCATTTATGAAAGCATCAAAAAGAATAACTACTTAGGAATAAGTGTAACAAAAGAAGTGCAAGATTTATTCACTGAAAACTCCAAAAAATTGTTGAAAGAAATTGAAGAAGACCTGGGTACCTGTAGCTCAGTGGTTAGGGCATCGGCCACATGCACCGGGGCTGTGGGTTCGAACCCTCCCGGGCCTGCTAAACAAAAAAAAATAGCCAGGTATTGTGGCAGGCGCCTATAGTCCCAGCTACTAGGTAGGCTGAGGCAAGATAATCGCTTGAGCCCAAGAGTTTGAGGTTGCTGTGAGCTATGATGCCATAGCACTCTACCAAGGGTGACAAAGTGAGATAAGGAAGGAAGGAAGGAAGGAATTAAAGAAGACCTAAATAAATGGAAAATTATCTCATGTTCATGGAGTGGAATATTTAATATTATTAAGATGCCAATAGCACACTGCACCGAATTGACCTATAGTTTCAATGCAATCCCTATCAAAATTTTCACTGCCTTTCTTTACAGAAATAGACAAGATGATCCTAAAATTGATATGAAAATTCAAGAGACTGGCTCAGTGCCCATAGCTCAGTGAGTAGGGCACCAGCCATATATACTGAAGCTGGCGGGTTCGAGCCTGGCCCAGGCCTGCTAAACAACAATGACAACTGAAACCAAAAAATAGCCAGGCGTTGGTAGGGGGCACCTGTAGTCCCAGCTACCTGGGAGGCTGAGGCAAGAGAATCACTTAAGCCCAAGAGTTTGAGGTTGCTATGAGCTGTGATGCCACGGCACTCTACCAAGGACGACATAGTTGAGACTCTGTCTCAAAGAAAAAAAGAAATTCAAGAGACCCAGAATATCTGAAACTACTTGCAAAGAAACAAAGTCTGAGGACTCCCAATTTCAAAACTTATTACAGAGTTACAATAATCAAGACAGTGTGGCACTGGCATAAGGATAGACATACGAATCAATAGAACAGGATTAGGACTATGAAAATAATCCTATACATCTGTGGTCAACTGATTTTTAACAGGAATTGCCAAGACCATTCAATGGTAAAAGAATAGTCTTATCAACACCTGAATAGCTATATGCAAAAGAATTATTTCAAATCTTTATTTCATGCTGTATACAAAAATTAACTCACAATGGATCAAAAACCTACATGTTAGAGCTAAAAATGAAATTCCTGGAAGAAAACATAAATAGGCTAGGATTACACTATAGTTTCCTAGACATGACAACAAAAACTCAACCAACTAAAGAATAAATAAATAAATTAGACTTCATCAAAATTTAAAATTTGTCCATCAAAAGATGCTATCAAGAAAGTTTAAAAAGTCCACAGAAAAAGGAGAAAATATAACTCACATATACGATAAGTATCTAGTATCCAAATATATAAAGAATTGTTAAGAGTTGGACAATAAAAAGACAGCCCACCTAAAAAATGGGCAAAAGATTTGAACAGCTATTTCTCCAAAGAAGATATACAAGTGGCCAACAGACACATAAAAATATGCTGAACATTAATCATTAGGGAAAGAAAAATCAAAACCACAATATGACCTTACTTTACACTCCCTATGAGGTCAGTATCACCTTACAACAAGTGTTGGTAAGGATGTTGAAAAACTGTAACCTTCATACATTCCAATGGAATATATACCAGTAATAGAACATGTACTAGGAATAAATATAAATGTGAAATTATTCAATTATTTGGAAAACAATTTAGCAGTCTTTAAAAAGTCTATTTGACCCAGCAATTCTACTCCTAGGTATATGCTCAAAAAAGGAGGAAATACATGTTTACACAAAAACTTGGATATGAATGTTCATAGTGGCATTATTCATAATAGTCGAAAAGCAAAAACAATCCAAGTGCAGTGGTGTTTACAGCTAATCAATAACAGCCAGTTAAAGATTTCTTTGTTCCTACCCAATTCCCATTGCTTCACTTGACTAGCAAAAAATGACTAGCTGAAAAAGAGAAAAAAGGAGTGAGTACTGACTCATGATTCTCCGTGGTGAATGAAAGAAGCCAGGCACAAAAGGTCGCATGATGTATGGTTCTATTTACACGAAATGTCCAGAACAGGCAAATCTGAAGACCCAGAAAGGAGATGAGTGGTTCCAAGGAGGTGAGAGGAGCAGACGAGGGGGACGGACTGCACATGGGTACAGGGTTTCTTTGAGGAATGATTAAATTGTTCTGTAATTAGTGGTTCCAGTTATATAATCTTATGAATGTACTAAAAACCACTGAACTGTATATTATAAAAAGGTGAATTTTATAATATATGAATTATTTCTCAAATTAAAAAATATACACACCGGCTCAGCACCCGTAGCTCAGTGGTTAGGGCGCCAGCCACATACACCGGGGCTGGCAGGTTCGAACCCAGCCCGGACCTGCTAAACAACAATGACAACTACAACAAACAAACAAAAAATAGCCAGGCGTTGTGGCAGGCGCCTGTAGTCCCAGCTACCTGGGAGGCTGAGGCAAGAGAATTACTTAAGCCCAAGAGTTTGAGGTTGCCCGCTCGACCAAGTGCAACATAGTGAAACTCTCAAAAAACAAAACAAAACAAAACACACACACACAAATAATGAAGAGTGCAATTACATAGCTTCCTAGAGGCAGGGACTGAGGCCAGGCAGCTGCCAGCCAGCTACAAGCAGGATTGCTGCCAGAGCCCTGGGTGCTGCCATCAGGCCAGTGGGCAGAGGTGTCCTCCAGAACCAGCTCTCTCACCTGACTCCTCTTTGGGAGGCTGAGCACAACTTCACAAGATCCCCTTGTAGGCCTCCAATGAACAATATATTTCAATTGCACAGAAAATTTGATTTTGAACAATTTACTTCCTTAGTTTAAAACTCAAACATGGTCACAGTAAAAATATGGTAATAAAAAAAACCTCAAACATGGGTAAGGACACATACCTGGCTTTACTCACACACCTGCAGTTACCTCATCTCAGCAAGATGACTGTTCGTCACACAGAAGTATGTCACTAAGCCATCCATTAAGTCAGTCACCTGAACATTCACTGTCAGTAATTTAAAAGCTATGCCTACACATAATGCGGACAGAGATGTGCCTCCCTTTGCTCCTCCCCCACCTGGAATGGAAGGGGAAAGGACGGGTCAGTGTGGAGAGAAGCAGGAAGCCCAGGGGCCTCCTCCACAGTGGCGGTCCTGGGCCGTCATGCTGGCTCCCACCAGCATGATTGCTAAATTTCCAGAAATTCTGCAAACTGTGAATTCCATGTTGCTACCTGGAAACAAGTCGAGGTGGGGGTATTCATTTACACCACAGACCAGCTTTAGATCAGGCCCTTCATGCCCCTTTGTGCACCAGTTAAGGAAGTGAGTCAGCTCTAGAAGCAGAAGCAAAGAAGAGGAGGGGGCCTAGGGCATGCTCCCTTGCCCATCTGGTATTTGGGGCTCAGGGTTCACCTATGCCACACCTTCATAAGCCTCATCACTTGTCACTTCACACTTTGCTTAAATGTCCTCACACAGGAGAAGCACCAGACTGGTAGATACGAGGGCTGGGATCACTAGACTGGTAGATATGAGGGCTGGGATCTAGCAGCCCAATTTATGCTGTACCAAAGGCAGCATACAACAGCATCAATGCATGCCGGTCACATGGTGGGACTCCACTCTATGGCAGACCAAGCCACTGAGCTCACGCTGCTGTCGGCTCCATTTCTAGGAGTAGCAGGGATGGCTGAGTCCCTAGGTAGGCGTTCTTAACATCCTCCCTGTAGCACAAACCTGGGGCCAAGCCCCTCTCTGGCCAGGGCACACCCTGTGCATCCCTCAGCAACCACAGCAACCCTTCTGTGCAGCCCAGCCCTCTCCTGGTGACTTTCTGCAGTTCTTTCTTGGTGTGTTTGTTTGATGTGGCTATGAGTGGACTGAGTGGAGTTTACAACCTCCACACGTCCAGCTGCCTCCTGGGCCGTCCCCTTAGACTTGCCACAGCTCTTCATGCCCACACCGAGTGGGCTGTCCATGCCCAATCAGGGCTTCCTCTACTCTCTGCCCTCTGCTGCCCACCCCCAGCCAGTCAGCTGTGAGTCTTCCTCCTCTTCCCCCACTGTGTACTGTGTACTTTCTCTACACAGTACCCACAGGGGCATCTGCAAAGTGCATGACCATGCACGCCACTCCAGGTCACTTAGGTGGCTTTCACTGCCCTCCCTGCTCTTGCCTGCTAAGGTCCTGGGGAAAGCTAGCAGGGGGCCCTTGAAGGTGAGCAAGCAGAAGGGTGTCCCAAGAGCAGCCTGCTTCTAGGCAGTACGAGGGTGGCAGGGATGTGGAGAGAGCCAGGAGCCCGGTGTGAGGAACTGCCTGGCATCATGAAGGGACAGTAGAGATGGACCAGGCATCCTGGCATGAATTACTGAAAAGGAAACTCCATGGCTTTTGGCACAGGAAAAACCTCACCCACTCCAAAAGCCAAGTCAGATGCCCATTCCTCACCGCTGGCTGGCCCAGTTCCTTGGGTGGAGGACAGCAAGGCCAGCATGTCACGGGCACAAGTGCAGCTGGGCAGACTTCAAGGAAGGCTGTAACCTCCACTCGGACCACATAGCCACATCAAACAAATGTGCCAAGAGAGAACTGCAAAACCCGCCAAAATGTGCAAGAAGGGTAGCTCTGAGCAGTGCGACTGTGGGTTTTTTCTTTCCTTTTTACTCTTCTGTCGTATCTTTGTGTGTCTAGCTTTTTCCTAATTCTCTAAGATGAGCAGCATTCCTCTGACAAGGAAAACTCCAACACAGTGCTCTCCACAGGCTTAACTGTCATTCCTGTGTGGTTTGGTGACCAGTCCACACAGTGCCGCAGGCTGGCCCCTGCTCCCACCCGCTTGTCTTCGTAGGTCCATTCCATGGAAGGCCCAGGGGACGCAGGGTGAGAGGACCCCTGCTGGGAGAACAGAGGTGCTTCCAGGTCTACAGTTGCACCCCACTTCCCGCCAAAGTGGCCCTGCTCTACTCACCGCCTTTCCTGTCCCAAAGTAACTGCCTCTCACACACCCCACCCCCACCTCAATACTGCTTCTGTGGCTGCTCCTGACTCTGTCCCTATTTCTTTTTCTTCTTTCTTTTCCTAGAAAACTGAGGATGGGGAACCAAGTAGCTGCAGGCGAGCCCTATGGGAGATGGGAGGCAGGGCCCCTCCCACACGAGCACACTGGGGGTGGCCACAGGCAATCGTGAGCCCACAGCTGCCACTCTCTTGGGGATGGGTCCCTCCATCTTGCTGTATAGAGGGACCTTAGGTAAGTCAGAAAAGTTGGCTTTGGGAAGCCAGGGTGGAGAGCAGAAACTAAAGGCATCTAAAGGGCAGGAAACTCACTAGGTGACAGCTTGCATACCATTATGGGCTCGTGGAGCTGCCCAAAGGCCTGGGGCCCAGCCTTAATGGCAATCAGAGGCAGCGCCCCTGCAGGCCTGGGGCCACCCTGCGCCTCCATGGTCACCACACTGCACTGCTGGGCACTGCACTGCCCTCCGCTCCCCAAGCTCATTTCCCAGCAAAGCCACAGGCCTGGGGCTCCCTGTCCTGAGGAGTCCTAAGTCGTAGGGTCAGGGAGAAGAGGGATCTCTGGCCAGGAGGTGGCTGGAGGGGGCTGTGGGCCTCAGAGAGCAGCCCCTCCTACTCAGCCCTGAGTCATGTTCCCACTTGTGCCCAGCCATGTTCCAGAAAGAACTGCAGAGGCCAACAGGGGCTGGACATGTGACCAGACCCCTGAGTCACTCAGCCTCTGTGACCTCTGTTACCTCATCTGCGAAATGACAGTAAGTGGCCTGACCAGGCCCAGGGGAGCCCCCGTCCAGCCCACTCCCGTGCAGCTGGCTCTGGCCTTTACCATTTTAACATTTTTACAACCCCAGGTTTACAAAGGAGGAAACAGAACGCTCAGACCCAGGAGACCACAGCGGGGCGTCGGGGGATCCATTTGAAGGGTTTAGCTCTGCCCTTTAACTGCTGAGTGACCTTGGGCAAGTGCCCTGCCTCGTGGGCCCCGGTTTTCTATTAGCGAGGTTTTCTATTAACCATGTTCCAGGGTTAGGGGGTGGGGTGGGGTGGGCGGCAGCTCCACCTGCTGCTGTGGCCCTGACCCCCGACGAAGAGATGCGGGCAGGGGCGACCCCTCCCCGACGTTCAGGGAGGCCGCCCAGGGAAGGGCCAGGGTCAGACACCTGAGGTCAGGGGGAGTCGCGGGGCCCAGCGAGGGGAGCCCCCACTGGGGCGGGTGGGGGCCGTTACCTTCCCGTCATGGTGGCCGCGCACGGTGGGCCCGGGTCGCCTCCGGACTCCCTCCGCCTCCGCCGCCGCCGCCGCCCCGGCGCCCACCCACCAGCCGGACCCGGCGCGGAGCTGGGAGCCGCCTAAAAATGGCCAGGAGCGTCTCCACCGCCCCGCCCCGCTCCGCCCGCGGAATAGGGGCGAGAGGGGGACGGGGGCGGGGAGAGCGAGGCAGGGGTGATGGGGGGAGGGGGAGGAGATGGGGTGACGGGAGAGGAGATGGGGTGCGGTGGGGAGGAGATGGGGTGACGGGGGAGGAGATGGGGTGACGGGAGAGGAGATGGGGTCCGGGGGGGAGGAGATGGGGTGCGGTGGGGAGGAGATGGGGTGACAGGGGAGGAGATGGGGTGCGGTGGGGAGGAGATGGGGTGACGGGGGAGGAGATGGGGTGACGGGGGAGGAGATGGGGTGCGGTGGGGAGGAGATGGGATGACGGGGGAGGAGATGGGGTGCGGTGGGGAGGAGATGGGGTGCGGTGGGTCCCCACACCGCGCAGCCCCAGCTCCAGGGACGCGCGAACGCGGCCAGCGGCGGGAGCGGGTCGCGTCCTCCCCACTCGGGCTCCGCTCGCCACCTCCCAGATTCCGGGCATAGTTTTCCTTTTAAAGGGAGTGAAGTTATAATAAACGCGAACGAGCACCCGCCGCGCCCGCCGCTGCTCACCGACACCCCCCTCCCCGCCGGCCCGGACCACACGCGTGCGGCTGAGCCCACCTCCCCTCCGGGCCTCCTGGTCGGAGTTCCCACCGCTGCCTGGGCGCGGACAGCCTGCCTTGATTCCTCGGTGGCCTGGGAGGCGGTCGGGGCACCGCAGTCCACGCAGTCCCGCCTGCGGAGCGGCCAAGGACAGCGGGCGTCCCTCTTCCGTTGCCATCCTGACAAGGCACACTCAGATGCCCAGCCAGTGCCCTTCCCAGGAAATACCCATTTCATCTAAGCTGTGGGCGACCCTCAAGTTTGCTGTAGAGGAGAAACCGGGACGCCTTTCTCTAATGAAGCAATCAATGACAAGCCACAGTAAGAGGCTCTGGGATAACTTGGTGATATCAAACCAGTTAGGGAATCTATTCTGAGAAAATTAAACAAACAAAACCAAACCCTCACCACACCTACAGGCAGATGCCAGCCAGTGGAAGAAGGCCGCTCACAACTGGAGCATCCTGAATCAGAACCCCACCCTGTGGGCCCAGAGCCCGCTACCCCGTGTGTTAACATATTACCTCTGCTCTTGGCAACAGAAAAAGAATATGTAGACATGACTCTGCAAATGGAAACCCACAAACAAACAGTGGAATTCAGAAAGGTGAGTTGATGGTAACATGATGGTAACATGCAGTTCCATCTGCACAAATAAGCTTTGAAAAGGCACCTGTTCCAAGTAGCTGGTATCTTGACATGAGGGCAGTGTACAGTTATTCCTTTTTGCAATTGTGTCTTAGCTGATTGTTTAACTGTAATGCAATGGCTGATTAAGCATAAGTATGAGTGATTTCTTGGTTCATCGGCCACAGAGAGAGAAATGTTGTCCACAAGTACTGACTGTGGAGGCATAAGTGTGGGGCTCCACCACAGAAATCAACTGCCAGATGGTTAAGGAAGTATTGGGGTCCTGTGGGAACCAAAGAGGATGAAAAGAGTTGGCAAAACACCAAAGGCTCCCACTCTCTTTCTGCAGGGCACCCCATTCCTGCCTTGTGGCCTGAAAGCCTCCCTTCTATGGTTGCTGAACACACAGGGATCTGGCTGTGGCCAAACTAAGACCCTCTGCTGCTCACCCACCCACCCATCCACCCAGCTGCTGACCTACCCATCCGGTGTTCCCCATCCTGAGGCCAGGGCAAACTCAGAGCAGTCAGGGGCTGGGGGTACTGTCTGGAGAGATACTTCAGAGCCCTGGCCAGCCTCTTACAGTGCAGCCGGAGGCCAGAGTTGCAGGAAAGAGCCAGCAGTTGCCGAGCAGTTGAAAGTCATTCATTCATTCCTGTACTTGTTCACCCATTAATTCAAGAGGATTTATGCTACGCAGGGACAGGAGGTGCAGCGGGTGCAGGAAGACACTGACCAGCTCTCGTGGAGGTCAGCAGGGAGTAAGGGATGGACAGTAGACAAACAAATAAATATCCGAACTTGATTTTAGACAGAAATCAGTGCTGCAAAGAACACGATAGTGGAGGGAGCAAGGGAGGGCTGCTGTAGACAAGCAGAGAGCCAGGGAAGGCTTCTTAGCTGGAAACATCTGAGCCAAAACTAGGATGCAGAAAAGAGCCAGCTCTGCAGCCACCTGCAGGAACAGCATCCAGCCGGAGGAGCAGCAGGTGCAGCAGCCCTGAGGGGACAGTGAGCTTGCGGTACTCCAGGTGGGAAAGAAGGGCAGCCCACCTGGACAACTGGGAAGTGGAGCACAGAAAGTAAGGGGAGAGGCCTGGGAAGGCAGAGCACCTCAGCCACAGTGAAGTTGGATTCCACCCTTAGAAGGGTGGGGGGGAGATCTGAGCAACAGCAGCAAGCACAGCGGTCTGGCCTCAACGTGAGTGAATCCCAAAGCATTATTCTGAATCAGTGGTTCTCAACCTTCCTAATGCCGTGATGTATTTTCATTGTTACAAAGGGTTTGCGACCCAAGGTTGAGAACTGCTGCATCTGAATGAAAAGGGAGCATCCGCTCCTTGTGTAGCAAGTTCTAGACCAAGTGAAATTAGTCAATGGTGGAAAAGTTCAGAATAGGAGCTGCCTCAGGGTGGGGTGAGGGACTGGGATTGACTGGGGAGAGCTTCCTGGGGTAATAGTCAATACCTTCACGGGGGCGGGGGTGGGGGGGAGGTTGGGTCATATGTGTTTGTCAAAACCCACCGAATATAAAGTTAAGATTTGTACATTTCAGGGTGGCGCCTATGGCTCAGTGAGTAGGGCGCCGGCCTCATATACTAAGGTGGCAGGTTCAAACCCAGCCCTGGCCAAACTGCAACAACAACAAAAAAATAGCCGGGCGTTGTGGCTGGCACCTGTAGTCCCAGCTACTTGGGAGGACAAGGCAAAAGAATCACCTAAGCCCAAGAGCTGGAGATTGCTGTGAGCTGTGACGCCACGGCATTCTACCGAGGGCGACAAAATGAAACTCTGTCTCTAAAAAAAAAAAAAAAAGATTTGTACATTTCAATGTATATAAACTTTACCTCAAAAGAAAAAAAGTAAACAACATCAAACTCTGGTTAATAATGTGCATGCTGAATTATTTAGGTGGAAAGTTACTGATGTCTGTTATTTACTTTGAAATACATTTTTTTAAGACACAGTCTCACTCTTTCGCCTTGAGTAGAGTGCCGTGGTGTCACAGTTCACAGCAACCTCCAACTCCTGCAGTCAAGCAATCCTCTTGCCTCAGTCTCCCAAGTAGCTAGGACTACAGGCATCCACCACAATGTCTGTCTATGAAATGCATTTTTCAAATCAAGATGATCTGGGCACAGTGGCATGTACCTGTAGTCCAGACACCCAGGAAGCTGACGCAGGAGGATCATTTGAGCCCAGGAGTTCAAGGCTGCAGTGAGCTATGATGATGCCTCTGTACCCCAGCCTGGTGGTAGAGTGAGATACTATCTCAAAACAAAACACCTCAGATGAGGGGGGATGGAGAGGGATGGTAAAGTGAGTGTTCTATGATAGTATGGGAGCACCTGGGCTGTGGGTATCTTTAGTATCCTCCTTTGATGAGTGCTTACAATTTCTCATAACAAAACATCATTAGGAAAGTTTCCCTGGCTGCCATACGTGGCTGCTGCCTGAGGGCTGGAGTGGACACAGGACAGTTTGATCAGAAGCTACTGTGAGCGTCCAGGAGGGCCTGACCACATGGCAGTAGGGATGGCGAGAAGGGGTGCAATACATGATCTATTTTGCAACCAACAGGAGTTTCTGAGAATTTGGATGTGTAGGGGAGGCTGGTGCTGGTGTGGCCATTGTGTGGCAGATGTGTGGGACGGGTGTGAGTGTGGTGGTCAGGGACATAGCAGGCATGTAAGTCAAGATGACCAGTAGGTGTCTTTGCTTGCTTGGATGTTGGTGGTAGTGGAGCAGCCTGGGCTGGTTGGCAAGGGATGAATTTGCAATAGAGAGGGCTTTGGGCATCCCAGGGGACATGGCACGGGGCCACTGGGAACCTGAGCTCAGAGGAGAGCCATTCTCTGTCGCAGTTGTGGAACGATTGGTACATAAGGAATTTCAACCCAGGGGCTTGGTGGGACCCCTAAAGGTGTCTTTGCCAGCTGGGAGCCCTCTAAGGGTGAGAGAGTGGGGAGCACAGGGAGAGTGAGCAGGCCAGCAGGGCAGTGAGGGAGATAGCAGGAGAGAGGAGAGAGGGAGGGGCTACAGAAGCCAGGAGGGAAAGAGCTGTGAGCAGGACCAGCTACCCCGTGCAGACACTGCATGCGAGGGACAGGGAGGGATGTGGGTTTGGCTCAAGAGCAAGCCCCTGGGACTGAGGGGCCTTCGTCCACCTGGAGAGGGGCAGGCAGGGCCCTTGCATGGCCCCACCCTCAGGAACATTCCTCACTGTGGTCTATGCAGACGCCACTCTCTGGAGTAAGGAACACGGGGCCCAAAGGGGAGAGTAGTGTAACTGCTCTGAAGGGAGGCAGAGAATGGGCAGCAGTTGGAGGGGGTGGGGTAGGGAGGGAAGAGGACGTGGCATGTGGTGATTCAGAATGGGACAGGTGGGGCTCCAAGATATCTGAGGCCAACCTGGGCCCCAAAAAGCTGTCCTAGAAGATGACATAGGTGTAGGGTCTCGGGGCTCAGGGCAGGTGAGCACCCGTTCCACAGGCAGATGTCCCAGCTCCTCCACATCGTCCAACCAACTCACCCCGGACCAGCCCAGTGCCCAGGGCTCATGGGGGCAAAGGTAGAGTTCTTTCTGTCAGTGTGGACCTTCAGTAGCATGAAGATGGGGAAAACCTGGAGGCCTCAAAGCGCCTCAAGTGCCCCCCTCTGGTATCCAGAGCCAAGCCCTGCCCCATGTGACAGCAGGGGGCAGAGAAGGCCTGACAGTCCCAAGAAGGACTCAGGTCTCCTGCCACTGCCCAGTTCCTAGAGCAGGAGCCAGGGTGCCTTCCCAGGAGGGGACACAGGTGTCATGCCCATTTAAAGATGGCCTCATGTGATGTGAGGTCAGGCTGACAGCCATTCCACCCAAAGGGCCTTTGCCCCAAATCTGGTTTAGGCATTTCCCTTTCCAGGCACAGGGGACAAGTAAAATCCTGAGCACTGTCCAGTGTAAACACACAGTTCAGATTAGCCAGCCAGCTCCCTCGAGGCCAAAGTTGATGTGGGAAGTGGCCTGTGTAAGGCCTGGGGAAGAACAGGGAAGCACCTGGCTATTGCAGCTGGGCCCCCTCCCTCCCTGGTGGGCCCTTGGCCAGAGGAAGAAGACACAGCAGCGCAACCCCTCTGGCACCCACAGATGTCCTCACACTGCTGTTTTGATTGTTTTTGTTTTTGTTTTGTTTTGTTTTTTAAGACAGAGCCTCAAGCTGTCACTCTGGATAGAGTGCTGTGGCATCACAGCTCACAGCAACCTCCAACTCCTGGGCTCAAGCAGTTCTCCTGCCTCCGTCTCCCAAGTAGCTGGGACTACAGGCGCTTGCACAATGCCCAGCTATTTTTTGGTTGCAGCCGTCATTGTTGTTTGGTGGGCCTGGGCTGGATTCGAACCCGTCAGCTCAGGGGTATGTGGCTGGCGCCTTAGCCGCTTGAGCCACGGGCCCCGCGCCTATTGTTTAATCAAGTTTTATAACAATGCAGAATTTTGTGTTACTTTTTTTTTCTTTAAGCTATGTTGTTAGCACACAGAACACTTCATTGTTTTGGGGGGGAAGGGGCATATGTCACTAATAGAATGTCTCCAAAGCTAGATTGATATGAGGGAAAATGTCTTTTCCCTCTAGTTTTGAG
>CAUYPK010163677.1:0-11437 GCA_963574355.1 Loris lydekkerianus
CTTTATTTTATCCCATCCTTGAGGAGGAGTTGCAGGTGAAGAATTATTGATAGTGAGATGAAGTCTACAGCTTCAGATCCTATGGCCTAAGGTTATTAAAGTGAGGGAAGCAAAACAAATGCAGTTCTCATCCAGCAATAACGGATTTGCAAGAATTGAAACAAAACTGTCCTTCCAGCTACCACTTTCATGTCAGAGAAATAAAATATACGTACAAGATTTAAAGCTTTGTGTGTCGAACCCTTTCTGACCCCTTTTACATCCTATTATTAATAATAATAACTATGATACTATTGCTTAGGCCCAGGGCTGAAATGAAGGTTAATTAGTTAATATTTATAAAGCTTTCTGAAATGAAAAGTACTGTTAAAACACTAAGTATATTCTTTTCTTCTTTCAGTTTCCACTTTCATCACAGATCAATTTATTCTTCCTTCCATCTGGCTTTTTTTTTTTTTTTTTTTTTTTGCTGGTTGTATTTCCTTTCTGTGTTCTTGCCCTCGCCTCCACATTGATTTTTATTTCTTTACCACTTCAACCTTCTGTTTGCTCTTCTCTCCTCCCATGCTTTAAACACCTCTTTCTGATTTTTATATCTTTTAGTCATCTTTTATCCTCTTCTTACTCTCCTGCTTCTTTTGGATGTAACATTTTTGTTTCATTCTCCTTATTTTTTTAAGTATTGGTGAAATACTGGGACTGACAAAGCTCTTAATTAAATTGTAACATCCTTGTTATGGGTTATTGAGACCAGGAAGTACATAAATCAAATTGGTTGTTCTAATCCTTTCCTACTAGATGGAAATTACAAACCGTAACCATCGGGAATAGTTTCTCTCTCATACCTTGTATAATCTCAACAAAATCTTGTTTTTAATTAATTCCTCCATTTGATAAAATCCTAAATCACCTGTAAACTTTCAAAAAGTCTGATGATGCTATGACTTTTCAAAAAACTTATAGGGCATAACCATGGCGTCAGATGTAGGCTGGTCTTGCATATTTCTCTCATTAGCCACCAATAAAAAGGTTGGAATTTTCAATTTACCATTCCATTTCTAAAAATAAAAGTGCAGAAATAACACTGTCCCCTTAGGTCCGTAACGGGGGTTGCAAGGATTGAGCAAGTTTTAACTATATATTTTAATGATATGTTTCAAGAGCTTCTATTCTTTGACAAAAAGAGTTAACTCAGATTTTGAAACTAGGATGCTAAATATGAAGATCCATAAGTCTATTACAAGTTTACAACTCAACTAGTTGCTTTTCAATTATTTTTACTCAACAGTATCCCTGCATCTACTTTTGTATTTTACCACTTGAACAATCTAACAACATCACTTAAACACTGTTATATTCTTACTCAAATGCCATTGGGACCTTCTAATTGCTTATAAAGTTCAAAGCTTACCAATCAATAGCCTGAAGAATTGCTCTTCTACCTTATAGTTGAATCAAATATTTAGTAAGCATAAACTAAGTGCTGTGTTAAATTCAGTTAAATTTTCCCATGTGTGTCTGCTTCATGGAGATCACAGATGTATCAGCCACAATATCTAAAGCTAAAACACTCATCAAAACTTGGCTTGGGCCCTCTACTGAGTGTTGCATTCATTCGAACTCTAGTGTTAACTGGTCCACAGCACCCACTGTGCTTTCTAGCCCTCTGTGCAATTTCATTCGGCTAACATGACCCTGCTACTCCTTTCTACCTAGATTCTTTTTAAAATATATTTACCAGAAACTTTAAAGTGATTATTTGTCACCCTGTGATCATTATTGTCCTGTACATTTATTATGAAGATTAATCAAGTACAGCTTTGTTATATTTAGTTGACAAATACACATTGAACTCCTATTATATTCAAGAAATTAATCTAAGTTTTCTAGGAGCTATGGACATGTATGAAACAGTTGCTACCACTAATGATATTTGGGGTTACAAATTAAGAAGAGAATCATATCTAACAGTGAAGGCCACCAACTGAATTTCATAAGTACAGATCAAGAAGGAAACCTTTTTAGCAGGTAGTAAGTAGGTAGACAGTTACAGGGCATTCCAAACATTTCCCCTAAAGTCACCACACATAGGGAAAATATGAAATTGTATCTAAATGTACCTTTATTTACAAAATATTCATTACAAAATTTTACACATTATTGTCTACATATTGGCCACTTCTCTGTAGAATTATCTAAGGAATATTTTGTAAATAAAGGTACATTTAGCTACAATTTCACATTTTCTCTAGGTATTACTATTTTAGGGGCAACTTTTGGGACATCCTATAGTTAGAACAGGTGTATGACTGATGGATAAAGAATGGTGAAGTCTATTTTAAGCAGATTTATTAGTTATTTATTGCTGTGTAAGAAATTATCTCATAATTTAGTGGCTTAAAGCAACAAACATTTCACTGATTATCTCATGGTTTCTGTGGGTTAGGAATCTTGGAGAAGTGTAGTTCAGTGACCCTGACTCAACGTGTCTCAGGGAATTGTGATCATACTGTAAGCTAGGGCTGCTGTCTCATCTGAAGGCTTCCACTTCCAAGACCATTCACATGGTTGTTGGCTAGCCTCAGTCCCTTTCCAGGAAGGTCCTTCCACAAGAATGCCTTATGAGGCAGCTGGCTTCCTCGGGGTGAGAACTCTGAGAGATAAAGAGAACCAGAGACAGAGACAGAAGGAGGATAAGGAGGAGAAAACACTCAAACACTCAAGGTTGTCTTTATAACCTAATATCTGCCTATTCTAGAGATTATATTTAAGTCACTAAATCCAGCTCGCCCATGCAAGGCAAGAAGATCACATAAGGGTGTACATACCAGGAGGTAGGGGTCAGGTGAAGTCTTAGACATTTCCTTCCACTATAATGATGATAACATATTAAAAGAACCAAAGAAGGAATGCTTCATGGACATCTGAGAGTGGTAAGTAGTCCGAGGCAGCTAGCTAGTCATCTCACCTAAATATGGAGAGCTCTGATGTTACTGAAGCATCTGATTTATGGAGCTACTGGAGAACTGCTGGAAATATTTGCAATGGAAGCATGTCCAGAGTGATATTTTAGAAAATTTTGATCCATTGTAAGTAGCATGAACTTGAGGTAGGAACTTCTGAATAAAATAGCACATCAACACACGTATAATAGCCCAAATATTAGATTTCTTTGAAATGAGCATTATATAGAACTATAAAATTTTGTTATATAACCTTTTATGCTTAACATATATCTTGTCTATCCATTGACACTAAGTTCTAAACAAAGTAAGATATATCTTTGTATCCCTACTGTGTCTAACACAATGTACTTAGTTTATGTTATATAAATACTAATTGGGAAAAAGGGGGGGAAAGAAGGATAATACAAGAGTAGTATTCCAGAAGGGAAGATAATTTCAAGAAAGATGTATGAGATCTTCTCAAAATAACACAAACTGTTTGAGCTTGATCTGAAAAGAGATGCCAGACATAAAAAAAAAAAAAAAAAAAAAAAAAAAGTGAGGATCTTTCCAATAGCAGTGTCAAAGGGAGATAAGGTAGAACTCAACTACATTGAACAAATGGCAAGCATGGAAATGAAGGCACCAGGATAGAGTGTGTTTTCAGGGAGTTTGGTGATACTGGGAAAGAGGAAAGTCTGCAAGCAGCAAGGGGAAAACATCAAGAAAGTGAAGACATAAGCACATTTTTGGCTGAAAGGAAGCCAAAAGTAAAAGTAAAAGAACTTAAAAACATGCAAGAGGAGAAAGTCTTTATGGACTACATAAGGGAACATTCAGAAATAAGTGAGATTTTAATAAATGTACAAATGGTGGCATTAATTGTAGAAAGACACAAGAACAATTTTTTCTCCAAAACACAGGAGGGAAATGTGGGTGTTAAGTAAGAAATTTCAAGTTCTATAACAAAATCTCTGCTATCAAAATGACCAAAATTATTATAAAGACTATGTCGAATTCTGGTTTGCAGGTCACAATATCATGTAAGGTACAGTTAGGTATACACAAGGTAAAACAAATGGAAGCCAGATAGTTTCTGTGTAGTTTAAAATTTTTGTTTCATTTCTATTCTTTTGCCTATTGGACCTCATGGAAAACTTATTCTCAGAGAATAAAGAAAACACTACACTTTTGTGTAAAAATTAGGCCATCTTTCTTTAAAAGGGGGTGGAAAACTTATAAAGAAAGCACTATAGTTCTGTGTAAATATAAGGCCACCTTACATTAAAATAATGTTTTGTTTTGTTTTTAACCCTAGATCAAGAATTCTACTTAGTGAATATCTGTGCTCCTACAATATTAAGCACATCATTATAAAAGAGTTCTTTCTTTTGAAGAGCTTATGACAGAGAAAGGAGAGTGCTCAGCACGTACATTCCTCTAAGATGGAATAGGTGTCAGAAGATTGTTACTAACAAATCTTTGGGATTCAAAAGAGGAGGAGAAGGCAGCCTCCACCTGGTCATTGGGGTGTGCTCATGAGAGAGGGTATAATTCACGTAGAAGTGGCAGGTGGAAGACATTTAAGAGGAACAATGAGGAGAAAGTACAGTCTAGTTTGAGGCACAAACACAGATAAAGGCATGAAGGGGGGAGACAATGGAAAATGATCAGAAAAATAGCAAATATTCCAATTACGCTTCAAGGTAAGGGTAGGAGGGGAGTGGTTGGAGATAAGCCTGGAACATCTAGGACTGTAACAAACAGAGTTTTAATCAATGAGTCAATAAATTTAGGTCTACATTTTAAGAAGCTCAGTCTAGTGGCAGTATGCTTTGGAATCACTAGAAAAAGAGAGAGTTCAGTTAGGATCCTATTGCAGCACTCCAGACCAGTAATGGAAACTTAAACGGAAATGATGTCCAAATGGAAAGCATCAGTGGGATGTGTGAGGCATTGGAAGGTAAAATCAAAAGGATAAAGCAAATGACTGGATGTGAGGGTGATGAGGGAGAGCTGCGAAGGACTCCAAGGGTTTTCAGCTTTGTTGCCTATGCTGCCAAGAATTCTTATAGTTTGGAAAATGGATGGTCTCCAAGAATAGCAATCTAAGGACAGTGCAGAGGGGTTTGGAAGTCAATGCATACTCTAGAAAAGTCCCTCTTTGAACTCAAGAGCTACATAATGGCCTGAGTGGGTGGCATGAGCCACAAGGTTTAAAAATATGCAAAGGATAAAATCTACAGAACTATTGGAATGTGAACTCTGTCAAAAGATTGTGAAAAGCAAGAGGGAGAATAATGCTGCTGTAGCAGTCTGTGTGTTATGCTACAGACACCGTAACTAGCAGATGTCAGTGCTAGGAAATGTAACCACTGCATAGACACTATCAATGGCTTGGTGCGGTCAGCTTCTGGAAAGAAAAGCAGTAACTCTGGCCAGGAATGGATTCTGCAGAATCCATTCCTTAACACAATATTCCTCTGACCATCAGTTATGCAGGAACATGTTCCTGAGAAAAGCCAAAACATACTTAGCTTGCTCTCATCAGAAAGGACCTGCATAAAGGTACAAAGAAACACAAAATTGTAACATGCACAACTCAGCCAATCAGTGTAAGATATATTATTTGTTTCCCTGATAAAGGATGCCTCAGAGAGATGCTCTGTCCTGTCATTCTGTACTTTGAAATACAAAGACTCCTTTCAAATGAGGCCTAAGTTCTTTTTACAACTCTATTTTCTTCTTTCTTTAAATTAGCAAGCCTACTAAATAGGCTTTTACTGATATTGTGGTTATATGCCACCCTCTTAATTCAATGGCATATGAATGATGGCAGTAAATGGCTTTGAAAGTGCCTCGAAAGCAGAATATGGAAATTCCCACCCTGCTTTTCACAGAGTAGGATGCGCAGTCATTATTTTTGTGAATTCAGAGAACACTAGTCCAGTGCTCAGAGATGCCATGTACATAATTGTTTGTCTCTTTCTCTCTTTGAAGTTTTTTTTTTTTTTTTTTTTTTTTTTTTAATGTGAAACTTCAGACATACTCAAGGACAGCTTGCCAGCTTGGTCAAGAACAGTACAATATCTACATATCCACTAAGTCATAAATCTTCTCTATGTTGTCTGTGCACGTATGACACAGGACCCGCTTTCTGCTCTGTAGCTGATAACTCAGAGACAGTGGGGGTTTAGGGAAGCACAGTGCTGTCACACAGGCCATAGGCCACACATCCCTCTGTGTGTCCACCCACGTATCAAGGTAACTGAGGTCTAGTCTGGAAGAGTAGTTTAACACGAATTTTCCTAAATTGACTAACAGAGAGCAAATAAGCAAGAAAATCCTCTTAAGCATGTGTTAGTATAATAATTCGATCTAAATGTTTCCAGATTTTGGTGATGTTTTCTAAGAGCAAATGGGCAGTCCTCTGGATTCTGTGGGTACTTGGATCAATCTGTTAGACTTTAATTAGTTCCATAGTAATCTCTTCCCGTCGTGTGGAAAGCTAACAAAGTGAAAAAATCAGCTAGATGGCCAGGGCGGCACTTAGCTCCATTCTGACGAGAAAAACCTGTCCTTGAGAGAAAGTTCAACGTTTGGATCCAAAGCGCTTTTCTCTTTCTCATGGGAATACAGACAACCATGTCATGAACATAAGCCATATTACCAATATAATCAAGAGGAAATGTTTATTTAACATTCTTCTCACTACTGTTTATAAATTAAATCAGTATAAATCCTTTGGTTTTGCTTGAATACACCAGAAAATTTGACACATTTAGTGTGCCAAGCAATTCAGTGAAAAGTGACTTCTAAGCTATGGCTTCCATTCACATTTGCTAAAAATGTAATCAGAAAAAATAAGGGAAAGCAATGCACAGTATTATAACTTCTAACATTCCTCTGAATTATAATTAAGTGAATTATAATTTTAATAAATTATAATGCACACCAACAAAAATGGCTCTCATTTCTCATATTTCATGTATTTCTAATATTTTGTCCTCAACTATTTGGTACATATTGAGCTAATCAAGATTCTTGGTTGCAAGTAACGGAAGCTAGATTTAGCTAACCTAAAACAGAAAATAAACTTGTTTAGAGGATATGTGTAAGCTCACAAAAGGAATGAACTAACTGGTCCCTAGGAGACATGCTGGGGGAGGCCACAGAGAACACCACAGCAATGTCACCCCACAGGGGGAGTCTGGGCCTCACTTCAGCTCCATAATTAGTCCCTCAATGGGCCGGCATTTTTGTATCATCATCCAGATTCAGAAATCCTAGGCTAGAGTAACCAGTGATAGCACTTCAGACATGTTTACACCTTCACTCACTGAGAGTGGGGAAGCACTGGACCGTACAGCATATCTAGGGAAGGATTATTTGCTTGCCAAGACTTAGACAAGGAGCTGTACTCCCCATGTAGGGATTGCATGTTGAACAAGCAAACAACATGGAAACTGTACATAATCCTTTTTGAAATTTCATGATCAGATAAAGTATAGATTAATGTTTTTGTTTTCTGTAAGACCTGAAATAAAGGGGTATTTCCTTCTATCCTTTTAAAACATACTTTTATATTTATTCACAAAGCTATTTTAACATCAGCACTAATGCAACACAAAACTATTTCCATGGAGAAGATACTTCTATGCCAAGCATTACTCTAAGTATTTTGTATGTACGAATTCATATACCTGCACTGACTTATTTTAAAGGGATAATTTTTATTTCGGGAGGCAGGTTGTTGTTACCCTATCTCATATATGATTGTAGTGTAACAAAAATAACACAATAAAAAATATGTGCGCTTTTTTCTAAATAAAGCAGTGTTAGTAAATTTACAAATTCAACTACTACAGTCTATGTGAAAATATTTCATTCACAATTCCAGGGCCATGGACAAATAGGAAACACAACATTGATCTACTGGGTTTCCCAAAATCTTTGCAAAATTCATTTCAGAAGACCTCAGGAACAGCTATCCAACTCAGTGACCCAAAAGAAAAAAGAGATACAACATGGATGGAAGGAATTATTAAATGAGAGGGAAAGAAAAAAGTCTTAAGGTATGTGACTTACTGGGGATGTAGGTACTATATGAAGAGTAAAAAGAAGAGTTTAATTGTCTGAATGTTAAATAAGTATATTTTATTACGGTAAATTATTTATGTATTTAGTCATAGAATCTGTTTATACCTTTTGTTTCCACCTTCTCTACATAAATGAACTGTAACAAACATATTAAAGCATGAACTGTGCGATTTTACAAGAGTCACTTGGTGATGTTTTTTCCCTGTTACTAGTAGGCAAATGGTCTCCACTGTCTGTGTTATGTAAAAGAATGGCAAAAAATGGGACCCAGAGTCAAACTAGACAGAAAAAAGTAGAACTAGTTTTGACTAAACTAGATTTACCATTTTTTCCATATAAAATAAAAAAATTAGAAATTAAGAATCATATAAAACATATAAAAAATCATATAAAACAAAAAGTAAGATACACTCACCATAATAACATGTTTAAGGCTCAGTGCCCATAGTTCAGGGAGTACCGTGCTGGCCACATACACCGAGGCTGGCGGATTTGAGCCCAGCCCACACCTGCTAAACAACAATGACAACTGCAACCAAAAAATAGCCGGGCATTGTGGCAGGTGCCTGTAGTCACAGCTACTAAGGAGGCTAAGGCAAGAGGATCACTTAAGCCAAGAGCTGAAGGTTGCTGTGAGCTGTGATGTCATGGCACTCTACCAAGGGTGACAAAGTGAGACTGTCTCAAAAAATAGAAAAAGAAAAGAAAAAAAAATGTTTAAATGAATCTTAAAAGAAATACAAAGAATCTAGTATAGTAAACCAATAAGAGTTTGGCCTTTGATGTCAGGAAGACGGAGGGCAGAATCCTGACTTTGCCAACAATGTGTTTGTGGCACAAATCCCATAACCTCTTCAGCCTTGCTTTCCTTACCTGTCAAATGAGGAAAAAAAGAACATCCAAAGAGACATAATGAGTAGTCAAGGAGATAAATGCATGATAGTTAAGTGGGGTAAGTATACAAATCAATCTAGCATCATTATCATTTTCCAGATAGATCATAATTTCAATTTGCTTTTCCAATGTCTCGATGTTTTCTCATATACCTCTTAGATCAGTTAAGTGTATGATCTACTCAAAGATCCCCTCAAATGCCATTACCATAAACAACTTTTTTGCCAGTGTATACACAAGTATACACACAAGTGTGCCCAAAATATATTAAACAAAAATAACGTAGGTAATCTTCATTTTTGCAGTTTTTTTTTTTTTGTTGTTGTTGTTGTTGTTGTTGTTGTTGTTGTTGTTAATTTCTCTCTTTGAAACAGTTGGTCCCAAAAATAGACAACATACTTCTGTAGGAAAATAGGATACCTTTCCTGAAATCTGTTTTGTTGAATCATCATTTCTTGAAGTATAGAAAGAGTGATTGAGTACAATAAGAGGGCATTAAGGCTTAAAAGAAGAATGAGATTAAACTCTGAATATTGGCTGATATTTTATCTTCTATCTTGATTTCAACAGAGCTGGAAAGGCCAGAATTGAAGTAGGTAAATGCAACAGGTATTCTCCCATCCTTTGGCCACTAAGAATTAGGTTATACGCACTGATGACAGGAAGCCCGCTGAAGTGTCTTAACCAACTGTTGGGATTTCATAAGGTTGTGGTGGTGTTTCTTAGGGTGTTCCAGATTCCTCAATTAACTGATATGTTATATATTTTGTCAAACTACCATCTCCTAAAACATACCCATTTCCCGGACCTGCTCAAAGTTTCCCGTGGGAGTCTCCACATCTTAATTCTTAGCTCCCTGGTATCTTTGCAATCAAGATAACGACGCAGCTGCTTCCCAGAAGCTGCTCAGCACAGAATGAGTCCACACTATGTGTCACATATTAACCATGGCTCTAATTGGCAACAAAATTAAAAATTAAAAACTCAGGATACAATCTGAATTCAGGATACACTCTTGCTGAGTACAAAGCACTTTGGACAAAACAGAAATCTACCTAGGAAAGAAAAGTTGACTATAGAAATTACTATTACAGAAAGCTGGTATAAATATTTGTTTAAGAGAATAATTTGACCAGGCACAGTGGCTCACACCTATAATCCTAGCACTCTGGGAGGCCAAGGCAGGTGGATTGATTGAGCTCAGGAGTTGGAGACCAACCTGAGCAAGAGCGAGACCCCCATCTCTAAAAAATAGCCGGGTGCTGTGGTAGGTGCCTGTTGTCCCAGCTACTTGGGAGGCTGAGGGAAGAGAATTGCTTAAGCCTAAGAGTTTGAGGTTGCTGTGAGCTATGATACCATGGCTCTCTACCAAGGGTGACAAAGTGAGACTCTGTCTCAAAAAAAAAAAAAAAAAAAAGAATAATTTATAACCCATCCTTCAGATAAATATATAGGCTAATTACAAATATTATTAAATCCATTCATTAAAATCTTTTTTTATATACATTAAATCATAGCTGTGTACATTAATGTGATCATGGGGCACCATATACTAGTTTCATAGACCGTTTGACACATTTTCATCACACTAGTTAACATAGCCTTCCTGCCATTTTCTTAGTTATTGTGCTAAGACATTTACAGTCCACATTTACTAAGTTTCACATATACCCTTGTAAGATGCACCGCAGATGTAATCCCACCAATCCCTCTCCCTCTGCCCACCTCCCCCCTCCTTCCCCTCCCTCCTTTCCTCCTTCCCCCTATTCTTAGGTTGTAACTGGGTTATAGCTTTCATGTGAAAGCCTTAAATTAGTTTCATAGTAGGGCTGAGTACATTGAATATTTTTTTCTTCCATTCTTGGGATACTTTACTAAAAAGAATATGTTCCAGCTCCATCCATGTAAACATGAAAGAGATAAAGTCTCCATCTTTCTTTAAGGCTGCATAATATTCCACGGTGTACATATACCACAATTTATTAATCTATTCGTGGATCGATGGGCACTCGGGTTTTTCCATGACTTAGCAATTATGAATAGGGCTGCAATAAACATTCTGGTACAAATATCTTTGTGGTAGTGGGATTTTTGGTCTTCTGGGTATATGCCTAGTAGAGGAATCATAGGATTGAATGGCAGATCTATTTTTAGGTCCCTAAGTGTTCTCCATACATCTTTCCAGAAGGAATGTATTAATTTGCACTCCCAACAGCAGTGTAGAAGTGTTCCCTTTTCTCCACATCCACACCAACATCTCTGGTCTGGGGATTTTGTGATATGGGCTAATCTTACGGGAGTTAGATGATATCTCAAAGTAGTTTTAATTTGCATTTCTCTGATGATTAAGGATGATGAGCATTTTTTCATAAGTCTGTAGGCTGTGTGCCTGTCTTCTTCAGAGAATTTTCTCTTCAACTCCCTTGCCCACCCTGCGATGGGATCACTTATTCTTTTCTTGCTTATACGTTTGAGTTCTCAGTGGATTCTGGTTATTA
>CAUYPK010163687.1:0-38510 GCA_963574355.1 Loris lydekkerianus
ACTATGAAGCTAAACTATAGCCTTCACATGAAGGCTATAACCCAACTATACCACAAGTCTATGGGAAAAGGACCAAGGAAGGGGAAGGGAGGGGGGAGGTTTGGGTGGAGGGAGGGTAAGGGGTCGGGCCACATCTACGATGCATATTTTTATCTATAATAAAAAATAAAAAAATAAATTAAAAAAAAATGGAAAAAAAAAAAAAACAAATGGCAATTAAACACAAGAAACATTGTTCAATATCATAGCTATCAGGGAAATGCAAATTAAGACTATGGCAACATACGACACTACACACCTATTAGAACAACTAAAATTAAAAAAATAATGATAATACATAATGCTGGCATGCATGTGGAAACTGGATTTCTCATACATGGCTGGTGAGGATGAAATAGCATACAGTCACTCTGAACAAGTGCTTGGTTAATTTCTTAAAAACTAAACTAAACTAAAGATATATTTACTGTGCAAACCAGCAATTGCATTCCTGGGCACTTATCCCAGAGAAATGTCAACGTATGTCTGCACAAAAACATGTAATTGATTATTCATAGCAGTTGCCCAAAAATCAGAAGCGATCAAAATGTCCCTCCATAACTAAATGGTCAAACTACGGCACCTCATACTGTGGAATATTCTCTAGCAATAAAAAGGAGTGAACTATTAACACAAGCACCACGTTGGCTGGTTCTCAAAGGGATTATACTAAAGAAAAAAAAAGTTACAGGTCGTATAATTCCATTTATATAACATTCTCAGAAAGGCAAAATTATAGAGATGGAAAATAGATTAGTGGCTACCAAGCGGGCTAGGAATAGCAGCAAGGGGGGTTAAGTATGACTATAAATGTATAGTGAAAGGGAGATCTTTCTGGTGGTATAATAGTTAGGTATCTGTGAGGTGGCCCTTATGGGCATGTGCTTATATGATTAAAATGAAATAGAACATGAACATTGTACCAACGCCCAATTCCTGGTTTTGCTCTGGCAATATAATTACATACAATGTAACCTCCCAGAAAAACTGGATGAAGTCGAAATGGGCCTCCCTGTGCCGTCTTTGCAACATGCTGTGAATTTATAATTATTTCAAAATAAAAGGTTTTATAAAAATACTAAGGATCATCAGCCAGTGCACAAAATCAGATCTAGAAGTGAGCAGCACTGCTTGAACATGACTGTAACCTTTCTGTTCTTGGGATTGAATAGGAAGTTTCCAAAAGTGCACGTGAGAAGTATAGAGGCTGCCGAATCTTCACAAAGATCCGTGAGCAGCGCCCAGATCAAGAGACAGAATCTTACTCAATCTTTTCCTGCCACTATCCCTCAGGCCTATGATGAGGGTTATTACCACCCTTATTTCTAAGAGCATAGATTTTCAGTTTTGTGTATTTTTCATAAATGAATCAATTTTTAAAGAGTGTGTCAGTTCTTATGAATGTAACTATCACATATATTCATAAAACAGTGAATCTTCCTTCTCGTCTTAACTTATATCACAGAAAAAATTAAACCTCGAGGTGCCTGCTCCAAGATTAGGTATGAAGTGCGTCATTGGCACTCAATGCTGTAAAAGCCATTTGCCTCGTCAAATGTTACCTAAGTACTTCCCACGTGGTGGGGGAAGGAGGAGAAGAGAGCTTTGTGATGCTACTGGTTTCTAAAAATGACTTTCAAATCAGCAAAATTCTGCTTTTTGAGATAATTGTGTGAAGTGTGGTTATTTGTGCCTTCGCTTGTTCAGTTCTGTGATGGGACGTGAGTCACCCACAATGTTTTGATTGTCTAAACAAGATCCAATTTCAAACTCATCTGGGTAATGTGTGTATTCTAGACACAGACATAATTTTGTTTTGAGAAGTGACTGCTAATGGAAGTTTCCCACAGTGACAGAGAGGGAAGCTCAGTGTGTCTCTAAGGGAAATGGAGGTTAGTGGTGTGTGTGGTACCTCAGGGGACCCAGTGACCTGGGGTTGTAAACACAGCTCCATTAGGTCCCTGTTAGCTTTACCAGGGTCCAGGTGTAACTCACTGAGATGAAAGAACTGAGAGCAGCGGTTCTCAACCTGTGGCTTGTGACCCCTTGAGGGTTGAACAACCCTTTCACAGGGGTCACCTAAGACCATCCTGCATATCAGATATTTACATTATGATTCATAACAGTAGCAAAAATACACTTATGAAGTAGCAACAAAAATAATTTTATGGTTGGGGGTCACCACAACATGAGGAACTATATTAAAGGGTGGCAGCATTAGGAACGTTGAGAACCACCACCCTAGAGGGATCCTCGCTGGCCTAATAGCTGTTGCTGTTTAGCAGAAAAGATTCCTTTCTTTGGAGCAAATATTAAATAAGGAAAGTACAGAAGACTACATGACTGTGAAACATTTCCAAACACACTGGAGATTTTCAAGAAGAATCCTATATCTTGTTGATATATGCAAACAGAGATTGTTGAAATGGGACGAAGG
Organism: Loris lydekkerianus; assembly: GCA_963574355.1. Classification (NCBI taxonomy): domain Eukaryota; kingdom Metazoa; phylum Chordata; class Mammalia; order Primates; family Lorisidae; genus Loris; species Loris lydekkerianus. The sequence continues at coordinate 2,477 of CAUYPK010163687.1, forward strand.
GTTTAGATGGCTTTTTCTGTCATAGCCTATAATGAGAGATACATATCATATTCCCTATAACTCTCTTCCTTTTTTTTACAGGAATAAAGAATAACAGGAAATGGTGCTCAAGGTGTACACCCATATGATAGAATACATGTATCAGAGAGTAAGCTTCCAGTTGAATCTTGCTGACAAAATCAAAACATCTTTAATGAGTCATTTCTCCTCCCTTGTCTCTGTAGAATCCTGTTATAAATAAACACACTTGTATACAAGGACTGGAAAAGAAAACCACAATATCAACTTTACCAAGAGAAGATACCTGGAAAAAGTGAGGTCTAAGAGAACAGAGAGTTTCTCAAGGAGACCCCCAGGATACACCTGCGAGCTTCCCCCTGCTATAACTCACTCTTGGGCATTTGTAGAAACTTAAGTTCCTGAGACGTGAAAACTAATGTTCTCTTCTGCTTCTATAAAAGCAAGAACTGGCTTCTCCACTTTGATTCAAACTGACCAATGAGAAAGGTACTTGTGGGTCAAACTTTATGGCTGGGGATGAAAAGGAAAGAAGTGAGTCAGTCAGGGAGCGTGGCCATTTGGGGACTCTGGGTCTGCCTTGGCTCTGCTGGCTGAAATAAAGCCCTTCATCTTTTAAACACAATGTTTGGGTATTCGGTCTTTCCATTGGGGCATGTCTTCTGGCAACATTACAATTCAATTTTAATTTTTACATTAAATGTTATACATTTAGATAAATGTTATACATTTAAAATTTTTGAATTTTATAAAGCTAAATTTTGATGTGAATAGGTAAAATAATCAGCATTTTTTTTTTTTTTTTTTTTTTTTTTTGTTCCTTAAAGCCTCTTTTAAAATCTATAATAGCTTCATGTATTTCATTTCTCCTCCAGAATATAATCTGGGGCACTCTCTTCCCCCACCATGTTGAAAAATCACTGTTTACCTCTGAGTGAGGTATCCTATGCAGTTGATGAACCTAGATTCCTGCCTTTGTATTTTTCTTTTAGTATTACCTTTGGCATTTTAAACTAGGTTGAATGAAAATGAGTGAATGGAAATAGTATAGTAATGGATTAATTGATACTAAACTTTCCTCATCGTCAAGTAGATTGTCAGGATTGCATTACCAATAACCTTGTATAGGACAAAGAAAAATAATCCTACAGAATACAGTATTTTTATTTTTTTTCATTTCTTATCAAGGGAAAAAAAATTTATTTTCAAAAAACGTGAAAGAAAAAAATCAATGTCGATTCTGTTTTTTACTGCTATACTTTAATTGGAACAGTAGTAAAAAAATGAGTTGGCCTTTTAGGACCATTGATTTCATTTAGATGTATGTATTGCATATTGTATTAGCAACCTCCTAAATTTCAATAAAAAATGATAGTCACTGGTATGGATATAGGTGATTGAAAAGGTTTTCCAATTGAGGAAACAGTAGCAGTTGTTACTATGATTACTATTAATATGTGTAATTACTTTATTGGTGGGGGATCGCACACCTTCTCCAAGTTCAATACCTGCTTTCCCCTAAAGGATCTCCTAGGAAGATGAGGCTCCCTCTGAGGAGGAAGCACCCTAGTCAAACAATCCTTTAAAACCCAACACACTTTCAGAACACACTTTCAATTAAATATAGAAATAGGAATTTAAAATGAATTATTGATTTGCATCACAAAAGATGCCAATGGGTCAGTTTTGTTTCTGTCCCATGGATTTGAAGAATATAGATATTGTTCCTATATTTCCAGTCCAGTTAAACATACTTGAATTGCATAAGCACTTTAAAGGCTGATATTTTGGTTTCATTAAATATTTGTTTAAAATATACTTTCCAACGTTTTTACATTTTTATAAGCATCTGAAAAAAAGTTAATGTTAATTAACTTTATGTTATCTTAATCTAGCTGTCGTTGAAAAGTGTGTATATATGAGTGAGAGAAAGTTTTTGTGTATGAAAATTTTTGTAAGGGAAAACTAGTGTATTTTTAGAGAATGTCAGAGATAGGCCTCAGGGCATCATCTCAAAGGATTATGGTTTCAAAAGCTTCATTTTCATCCAGTAGATCTTATAGTTTATTTACACTACTTAAGAACATTTTTCTTTCCTGTAAGAACAAAAGAACCACCACCACAATAAAAATAGCTGGATCCAGGGATGGTTCTTCTTGTGTTCTAAGGAAGAAAGCTGTAGCCGCCACAGGCAGCTTGAAAGACTACCAGGCTTTATACAAAACCATTGCATTAGGAAGTTTCTTGAAAGAGTTGTTAATGTTTTGGGTAACTTTTTAACTTTCCTTTTCCATTTTCCTGCATTTACCCTTTATTATTGGACAATGCTACTTAGTGACATGAAAGGAAATCAAAGTTTTGAGCTTTGCGACACTTAGCTTAGTTTAAAATAGCTCTTCTTTTAAACTGGACATACAGGTTTACCTGATTCTTGACAAGGTTTTGCAAACATTCTTGCACTTATTTGACTATGTGGACATTGGATTTGAAGTCTGAAAATTATGTTAGAAAAATGTACATTATATAAAACTGGGCTTACGTCAAGATCTTATGCTGCAGCCTTTAATTATAGCATAAGTGTTCTTAACATTTAAACACATTTCATAATCTAAGGGTTTGGGGTTTTTTTCATACTCTAAGGTTTTTTGTTTGTTTGTTTGTTTGTTTTTTAATCTTTACTAAGGACTTGCTGGATGCCTGTAGCTCAGCGGCTAGGGCACTGGCCACATACACCAGGGCTGCTGGCTGGTTCAAACTGACCAGGGCCTGCCAAACAACAACAACAACAACAACAAAAGCAGAGCATTGCACTTGTAGTCCCAGCTACTTGAGAGGCTGAGGCAAAAGAATAACTTAAACCCAAGAGTTGAAGTTGCTGTGAACTGTGACACTACAGCACTCTACTGAGAACGACATAGTGAGAATCTATCTCAAAAAAAAAAAAAAAAAAAAAAAAATCCTTACTAAGTTTATCACTTGTCAAAAAAAAAGCAACATTTTTTTTTGAGACGAGAGTCTTACTCTATTACCCTGGGTTGAATGTGATGGCATCATAGCTCACAGCAACTTCAAACTCTTGGGCTCAGATGATTCTCTGGCCTGAGCTTCCTGAGTAGCTTGGAGTACAGGTGCCTGCCACAACACCTGGCTATTTTGTTTGTTTTTTTTTTTGTTTTGTTTTAAGAGATGGGGGTCTCTCTCTTGCTCAGGCTGATCTCCAACTCCTGAGCTCAGGCTATCCATCTTCCCCAGCTTCCCAGAGTGCTAGGATTACAGGTGTGAGCCCCTGAGCCCAGCCTCAAAAAACTTTTTGAAACATATTTTTCTGTAGAATTACAATATTCCATTAAGGATAACGCTGCTTTTTGGTTAAGGGGTTGGGAAGTAAAATATAGACCATGACTCATTTAATGGGGATAGTTCATTACCTACTTAATAATGCCAATAATTCTTGGTGCATAAGGACCTCTTTTTAAAGAAAAATCAATTAAGAGTCTTGTACATCATAATGTTATACTTTAATATTCATTGATTGATAAAATGAAGAATGACAAAAAGATGTTATTCAATTCATTCAACAAAATAATTTGTATTTTATTGATCACAGAAGCATGATCACAGAACATGCAAGTGGTATTATTTGTTCATTTCACAAATAATGTGGTGCCCAAGTACTTGTGAACTCTCAGTAACAATTTTTCAGCCCCTGAAGATCCACTTCTTTACCAGCTGCACAAATGCATCAATTTGATAAATATATTTACGTACATACGTTTGAAGGATATATGTATATATGAAAGATTTCAGTTCTCTCAGCTTGACTAAACTTCAGACAAGTTTCTTTCTGACTATAGATTCCTGATCTCTCTTTTCTTATCAGCATTCACTTTAGAAAACTGGTAATTGCAAATTGTTTCTCTGCTGCCTTGAAATGTACATAAATCTCCCTTAAAGCCTCTTGGCAGTTTGAAGACGCAGGAAATGTCTTTCTCTACAGCCTAGGAGTCATTCCTTGGAAATCACAATCATGGTAATCATGAAGAAAGATCATGCTCCTGTCTCCTAGTCTCTGTGGGAGAAGGGGAGACTTCATCTATGCTCACAGTTGTAAAGTTACTTATGTTATGGATGAAGAGGGTCCGGCTGCCTGTTACTGTCAGCCAATATGCAGAGAAGGGGATAGGTTTATTAAACTTTGTCAGAAGGCCGAGATTTGGGAGAACAGTGAGAATAGCTTTTTCAAGACTGTTCTATTTTTTAATTTCTAAAAGTATAGTTTTATATATAAAAGTTTAATATAAAAATCATGCTAATTTTTATCTTAACAGTAATTGGCATAACCTATGGCCTGTAATAAATAATTATCTGCCTTACTTACAACCTATTACAACATTTCGATTTAAAAGTTAATTTCTTATATCAATCTACTTAAATTATTTAAGATAGGCATCTTTAGGGTGGGGGGATTTCAATTTACAAAACAATAAGAATGAGAGACAGCGGGTGAAGGTCAGGCAGGCCTTTTTTTTTTTTTTTTTTGCTCAATATTTATTTATTTATTTATTTAATTTTTATTAAATCATAGCTGTGCTCATCGATATGATCATGGGGCATCATACACTAGTTTCATAAACTGTTTGACACATTTTCATCACACAGGTCTACATAGCCTTTCTGGCGTTTTTTTAGTTGTTGCGCTAAGACATTTACATTCTACATCTACTAAGTTTCGGTCAGGCAGGACTTAAGCCAACCAGACCAGCTGCAGCATGGCCCTCCTCCCCAGACAGATTCTACCTCATTCTCACTCCTGTGCTTTCACTTCCCATCATGACGTCTCCTTTTCCTTTGGGAAAAGCCAGTTAGCAAACGCAGGTTGCCTGCACCCTCTCATTTCAGCTCTCGCTCTTTGTGGCAGCTGAGTTGGGTGCTGGCCTCTCTCTCCTGCTGCAATAGTCTTAAATATTAAGTCTTCCTTTTTTGCTTATCTTAGAGTGGTGCATTTTTTTTTTTTTTTTTTTTTTTTTTTTGACTAAGTATACCACAAGAGAAACAACCGTGGTTAGCTTCTTGTATACAAATAAGAAAGCTCCATTCCCACACATATCACTCAGTCTAAGACTTCCCCATCTTTGGGGTTTCTTGAACAAGTTATTAGTGTTTCAGTAACTTTTCAACTTTTCTTTCCTCTTTTTTTGCATTTCACCCTTTACGATACAACATATAGTAGAACCGTGATTTACCACCTCCCTACACTGATGGTGTCCTTAAATTGACCTAATTTTCATAGACCAGATATACACCACATGTACGTATCAGCACAGTAGGCCTAGTTCCTTATGTTGATCACCTCCATATGTTGACCAGTTTGTTACAGCCCCTCAGGAGGTCAACTTGTAGGGGTTCTATTGATAAACACCTGATTCATACTATTTACAGTAGTTATGCTTTATAATGTCACAGTGAAGACTGAATCAGTGAATAGTGAATTATTGCTAATCAGGGAAATATAAGGTTAGGTTCCTTAGAGCCTCTGGTCCCAGCATTTTCATCAAACAATCAATGCATGACCTTATGTTATGAGTGTTTCTGTTTAATATATTGCTGATTCATGAACAATAAGCTCATGGCCTGCAGCACTATAATTCAGTCCTGAAGGAAGCTTCCCTAACGCATGTGTGTTCTTCATAAGGCACACCACTTAGGCTCACTGGGCAACATCTCAGCACCATGCTGGGATCCATTCCAACCAGCAAAATTGCCCCCCCAAAAAACATAAAAATGGGAAAATGATGGCAGTAAATAGACCATGAAAAGGACACTTCTTTATATTGTGAGAACTGCTGAAACAGGAAGGCAGAACAGGGCCTGCGCAGTCTCCGGTGGAAATGTGTGTGGTGATCTAGTCAAAGTTTTGTCCACTGTGTACATGTGCACACAGACTGTGAGGTGGTTATGAGTACTGATTTGGGGCTAAAAATACATTTGAATGAGCTGATGAGTTTGTAAATATGGAATTTGCATATGATAATGATCAACAGCGTATGTACACCATATGCTATACATTCTTTTTTTTTTTTTTTTTTGAGACAGAGTCTCACTATGTCACTCTTGGTAGAGTGCTATGGCATGACAGCTCATAGCCACTGCAAACTCTTGGACTTAAGTGATTCTCTTGCCTCAGCCTACGAGTAGCTGGAACTACAGGTGTCAGCCACAATGCTCGGCTATTTTTTGTAGTTGTTGTCATTGTTGTTTAGCAGGCCTTGGCTGTGTTTGAGCCCACCAGCCCTGGTGCATGTGGCCAGCACCCTAACCACTGAGCTATGAACGCCGAGCCAATCTTCTAACGTTTTATAATCAGAGATATGAACTGTACTAGAAGTCAATCTGCAAAGCAGTCTTACAAAAGTGTCAGAAGACTAGATCAGCTTCAATCTCTTTGATAGTAAAATTAAAGCGAGTGTAAGACTTTTCTAGAAAGCTAATAAAAAAGAAAGTAACTTCTTTCCTGAGAATGATGGGGATGTGAAAAAATGAATTCAATGTGTGAATCTCATTGAATTTGGATCCTGGACCAGAAAAAAAATAGTATAAAGGTCATGACTGATTAGAGAAATTTAGATAAAATCTATTGATTGAATTTTAGCATTCTACCAATATTAACCTTCTTGAATTTCATAATGTATTGTGGTTATTGAATGGTATAACCATTAGGAAATATACACTGAATGTTTAGCAGTAAGTGGACATAATTTTGCAACTTACTCTCGGTGGTTTGGAAAACAACTGTGTGGCCAGTGTGAGTGTGTGCACAGAGTGAGAGCATAACTAACCAAATAGGGGAGAACGGTACTGGACGAAGAGGGTCCGGCTGCCTGTCACTGTCAGCCAATATGCAGAGACAGGGATAAGCCCACCAAACCTTGTTTGTCATAAGGCCAGGATTCTGGAGAAGAGTAGAGTAGCTCTCCAGGACTGTTCTGTTCTAGCTCTAAAATCACAGTTTTATACATACAAGTTCAAAGCGAAGACCACACTAACCCTTATTCCAAATAATAATCAGCATAACTCAGGGACCTATTACAACATTCCAATTGAAGATTTAATCTCCTAAATCAATTCACTGAAACTACTCAAGATAGGCATCTGTAGGGTAGGAGCTAAATTTACATAACAGTAAGAATGGGAGATAGTGGGTGAAGGTCAGGCAGGCCCTAAACTGACCAGACCAGCTGTGTCATGTTGGCCCTAGCCTGATAGGCTCCATCTTATTCTCACTACATGTGCTTTCATAATGTCCACAATTGGTAACTCTGTGTGAATGCTATATGGAATTTGTACTATTATTGCACGTTTTCTAATACGTTTGTAATTACATAAAATTTTTAAAGTAAAAAATGTACCTCTGCTTTTTAAAAAAAATACAGGTAAAATTCAAACATTTTCACCTTAACATGCTTATCTACTACTTAGTTGTTTTAGTTGCCAAGAGCAGCTATTATTATCCCTAAAATTAAAACATATATATACACATACACACACACAGAGTAATAAACTGCTCCCCAGATAAACTTTAAGCCTGCCTTTATTCTCACAATAGAAGAAAAGACTGACTGCCCACCAGCATAAGGGTACATGAATTAAACAATTCTTTTATTCTAGATACTACTGGTCATAATAGATAACCTAAATGTAACATCATAGAACACTTACAATGTTTCACAGTTTATCATAGATAAACCTAAAATGCAACATCATAGAACACTTACAATGTTTCACAGTTTATCATAGATAAACCTAAAATGCAACATCATAGAACACTTACAATGTTTCACAGTTTATCATAGATAAACCTAAAATGTAACATCATAGAACACTTACAATGTTTCACACTTTCTGTGGACAAAAATTCAGGAAGGGCTTGAGCCGCTTTGCATCTCTCTCTCTCTCTCTCCCTTCCTCACTTTCTCAGTAGTTTCAGGATTCTTCCACATTCTCTTTCCACAGGGACTAAACTGGGACTCCCTCATAACTGTGGGACTGCACAAATGGTGGGTTAGGAGTCTCACAAACTGTTCTAAAAGAACCAGCTAGAACCTACGTGGCCTTTTATAAAACAGCCTCAGAAATCCATAAAATTTCTCACAACATAGTCAGAAGCCTGCCCAGATTCAGGGGAGGAGGCATATACCCCATGTGCTATGGTGTGAATGTTTGCATCCCCTGAAATTTGTAGTTGAAAGCTAATTACCAACGCGATGATTTTAGACATCGAGGGCTCAAAACCAGTACCCTTAAATAAGAAGTTCTAGGCTGGGCTCCCGTAGCTCCCAGGCTGGTGGGTTTGAATGCAGCCAAGGCCTGCTAAAAAAGAGCTACAACAAAAATAGCCAGTCATTGTGGTGGGCGCCTGTAGTCCCAGCTACTAGGAAGGCTGGGGCAAGAGAATTGCTTGAGCCCAAGAGTTTGAGGTTGCAGTGAGCTATGACACCACAGCACTCTACTAAGGGTAACAAAGTGAAACTCTGTCTCAAAAAAAAAAAAAAAAAAGAGCTACTTTGCCTTTTCCACCCCCACGATGAGAAGGTGCTCATTTGTGAATCAGGAAACAAGCCCTCACCAGACACTGCATTTACCAGTGCCTTCACCCTGGACTTCTCTGCCTCCAGACTATGAAATAAACTTAGGTCGTTCAGACTCCACTCAGTTGGTGACATTTTGTTAGAGCAGCCCACACGAACTAGGGCATCACTTTCTGATGGCAGGAATATCAAACTCACTTGATGAGAAGACCACATGAGATGAGAGATCTCATTAAAGTCAACTTGAAACCTGTAATAAAATCAGTCACATCTTTTTAGTATACCTTTGTAAAACCAGATCATCACAGATGATTTCAAGTGAACACCTATTTCTGGATCATTTGAAGTCTTAAGTCCTATGGGGACACCAAGTATTTTTCTGCAGAGAGTGCCTAAACTACTTTTGACCTATTTTGCTTCTACAGTTTCTAAATTTCTAGTTCAAACATCATAGTCTTTCTTCTTAACCAAAAATTACATGTGCATGCTCCAAATTACTACAGGTGTCTCAAATAACACCAGCTCTTCCAGTTTGGTGGTATAGGGTCAGAATGTTTAAAAAAAATGTTATCCAGGGTTTGTTTTTTTTTTTTTTTTTTTTTTTGAGACAGTTCTCATTTTGTCACCCTCCATAGAGTGCCATTAGGTCATAGCTCACAGCAACCTCAAACTCTTGGGCTTAAGCAATTCCCTTGCCTCAGCCTCCCATGTATCTGGGACTATAGGCACCTGCCACAAAGTCCAGATATTTTTTAGAGACAGGATCTTGCTCTGGCTGGGCTGATCTCAAACTCATGAGTTCAAGCAATCCACCCACTTCAGCCTGCCAAGTGCTAGGTTTACAGGAGTGAGCCACCATGCCCAGCCCCTATTATCTAGGATTTTAAAATTTATTTTTATTTTAGAGACAAGAGTTTCCTTCATTTGCATAGTTTACAGTGTACTCAAACGGGTATTCCTTTTAAAAGCAGAGTCTCAGAGAGAGATAAGTACAGGTCGTTTATTGGGAGGCTCTCCCAGAGGTCAGAGGCCAGGGGAAGGGAGAATATAATAAGTGTGGAGTGGGAGTTAATACAGCAATCCGCGATGGAGCCGGCTGGAGCTGAGGGAAGTTGGGGGGCAGAAATTAATATAATACCCCACGATGAAGCCGGTTAGAGCTGCGAGGAGTTGGGGGGCGGGAATTGATGTAATACCCCAGCATGGAGCAGGCTAGAGCTGCGGGAAGTTGGGGGGTGGGGTTTGATGTAATATCCCACCATGGAGCCGGCTAGAGCTGTGGGAAGTGGGTCTGGTGGTAAAGGAGATGATAATCCATCACCTTGCTTTCCATCAGTAAATAGTTGCCATGGTGGATATAAATGACACACACACACACACACACACACACACAACGGGCACAGACACTCGTACAGGCACACACATACACACCTACAAACTCACACACACGCACTTCCATATAGCCCAAACAGGGTCCTGGACACGTAAGGAGCCTGCACAAGTGGCTGTGTGGAAGGTAATTGGGAAAGGGTGTGACATAGGGCTCAGACACATCCTGAATGCCATGGTGCTAAATGGCCTATTCAACCTCCTGAACCAGAGAAACTCACTCTCCTTAGTGTCAGGAAAATACTTAACATAAAATTAATAATTGCAATCAAAGTACTAACGATTGTAGTATGCTAAGACCCTATTGTTAAGCCTTGATAGGAGTATTTATGCCACATAAAGCAGCAAACACTATTAATCAAGACTTTTGGCTTTTTTTTTTTTTTTGAGAGTAGGCTGTTACATATTTACCAATATACAACAGTCATTTTCACTTTTTTTTTTTTGCAGTTTTTGGCCGGGGCTGGGATTGAACCTGCGACTTCCGGCATATGGGGCCAGAGCCTTACTCCCTTGAGCCACAAGAGCCGCCCCAGTTTCACTTTTGTTGTTTTCATTCCTGCTACTTCCTGGGGACACCTGGCTCCTCCTCTCACACCCATCCTGGTAGTGCCTTTTTTAAGTTCATTGTTTCAAGGAAGGGAAACTATTAACTAAAGAGGAGTAACAACAACTGCTTTCCAGGCTTTTGCTTTAAAAGGTTAGGTCCTGTGGGAAGACAAAGGGCTCCCAGGTTATGAAGGAGACAGGTTCTGTAGGTTTGTTCTGAGGTTGAATTTGTATGTAAGTTGGAACAGGTACATTTACCTGTTACCTGTAATAGCTTTTGTTTGTAAATGCCAGTCAGACATTAGTCAGATGTTTGTAACTTGGGAACCTACTGTAACAGCTTTCATTCCTAAGTACAAATTATACATATGTCAGGTGTTTGTAACTTGGGTACTGCCTAGACACATATAATAAAATAGATATGAGAGGAAGTAAAATGTGCAAAAGCAAATTATACTCACTTGCCCACACCTCAAATGCAAGAAGTGATCTGGGGAGAGGGGAGGGCATGTGGGTAGTTGTCTCAGAGACAAAAACCATGAGACATTAGGCTCAGCTCCTTGGAATAGGATTGATTCAAAATAAGGCCAGCTTGGAGGAGTGAAGTAGAGAAGACATGAGGCCTCTTTTGGTGGTATCCTGGGTAATCACACAGACCTAAGGATGGAAATAAACACCCCATCTTAAACATTCATGAGTGTCTCCTGAAGACAGACACAATACGGCATGCACGAGTGAAGGGGTTCACGTTGCCCCTCTGGGATGCCCACTGCTGATGTGGACAGAGGCCCACGAGTCCATCGTGCCTAAGACAGGAGGGAGCGCCTGTCTCTCTTGGATCCTGCAAACAGAACTTTCAGATTATGCATCAGTCACCTGTAGGGCCAAACACGGAGACCCAAGAGGAGGAATGGCTCCCAAAGTTTAAAATGATGGAGAGCTCTGCACCCCTTTTCCCACACCGTGAGAGCAATGGCACAGTAAAGGCCTCAGACCCACTGGCACCCACCTCTGGCAAACATGAGGAAACCATGAAGGAGCTGTAATCATATTTATAGTTTGTTGTGTCATAGGGTATCGTAAGAGAACTTAAGTAGACCTGCAAAAGCAAAGACGGTTGCGTTTCTTACGCACTTCAGGTTGTGAACTTGGATTGGTACTTACCTACACCTTCAAGCTTCGGGAAAACAAGTTTTGAAAAAATAATTATTTTTGAGTGTTCTTTTTGGGTTTATTGTACTATTTGCCATGTCGGGCACAAAGTGTCTGCCTGTTGCTTCCAGGGGTCAGATTAACAATAGGCTGTATCAACTGTACTAGTCATTATGACAGTGGGGCGGCCCTAAGTCCTCCTGGGACTTTTAAGGCACATGAAAGTGTATTACCAACGTTCTCCAATGTTCTCCCGTCTTGTCTAACATCTGTGAAGCATTCACCTGCTGGACAGTGCCTCTCCCAGACCCTGATACACTTGAAGAAATCTGTATCTTTCCCTGTCTCTTTAACATCCATGAAATACTGTATTATTTTTACAAATACTGCCCATCTGTGAGAGAGGATTCTATTTCCCTGTCCTGTTGGACATCTGGCTCAGTGTGTGACTTGCTGTGACAATGAAGCGTGAGAGAAGTGATGTGCTTGCTTTTCCATCGTCATCATTACCAGCAATACTCTAGATTTTAGGAAACTGGTTGCAAAAAAAAGAAAAAAATGACTGCAACTTTTCACTTTCACACGATTTTTTAGCAACTACCCCCAAAGGTAGAGTTCCCCATCCCTGGAATCTGGGGGGGCCTGTGATACAATCTGGTCAATAGGATGTGCTGGAAATAATGATGTGCCTTTTTGTACTCTAATTTGCTGGGGAGACTTAGGCTCTCCCACTCACTGTTTTGGAATCATGTGACAAGCACAGGTTACCTGCTGATGAATAGGAGACCCATCAACCAGAGATGCATGGTCTCAGCTGCGGCCATCCTAGACCTGCCTACTGCCAGTCATTGCCCAGATGGGAGAGTGACCCAGGATAAGCTCAGCCAAGCCAGATCAGAGGGTCTGTCCATCTGGCAGGTAAACTCATAAGCAGGAAAATAAATGTTTATTCCTGGTGCTGCTGAAGTTTTGTGGTGGTTTGAAATGCAGCATTAATGTAGAAAGAGATTACTAATCCACAGATGTGCTCTGCTACCTGCATCTCGGAGTATAGACGATGTGGGCCAGAGTTAAAGCCAGCAAGTAAAGGGCATGAAGCATTTGCAAGAAAGAAATCCTTTTTTTTTTCTCTTGTAAGTCACTGAGATATGGAGTCCGTTGGTTACCCGGAATAGCAGCCTGACACATGAAAATTTCTCCACCAGTCGGTATTCCTCACTCTGCCTCATCCCTCCTCTTCTCATTTCTCTTTGCTTGCTGGTTGGTTTCTGTGCTTTCTACAAGTTGGGTTCACACAAATCCTTTATGATTCAGACATACAACTGCTTCTTTCTTGGCTATTCATCCTAAAATTTCCCTGACTTTGGTTTTAAGAGTCATTCCTTTCCCTTGTATTCTAGGATCCACGGACGAACAGACTGGATTATACTAAACTGGAAACTTGTTCACTTTGTGTATTGAGGAGAATTTGTAAGACAAAGGCCAAGGTTGTGCTTTTCTGGAGGCATCTGCACATTACTTTTAGAATTCGCTTTCATTTTTATTCACAAGAGCATTTGAGGTGTAGTTCCAAACCACCAACGAAGCTTGACTTTTATTTTATCACATTGCTGGAAAATTGCTGAACTCTCCTGTGGTACATTAAATACTTACTGAGCAAAATTCAAAAGAGCCCATCCATCTTCTCTATGGAGATGCAGTTGCCATCAGAGCACCGTAGAAGATTCTTTATTTCTATCATTCAAGCCACAGGTTAGGCATTCAGGTGGTAAAGAGTAGTAGAAACAGACATTTTTAAAAGGGATTGTCATTCCACTAAATTTATTAATGTGAAGTGTCATTATTGCTTTGGAAAGTTTGCTTTGACTGTCACGCTCTTCTCAGTCTCCCTTGAATTCTGAGTGTTTCCAGATGGAGAAAAGACTCTATTGTCCTCTCCTGAGTTTTCCTATCACAACTTTCCAGGTGTGGGAGATCAGATACAAGGATACCCAGTAGCCACTGTTGCTGAGAAATAAGCCCAGGACAGAGGCAGGAATGCCCCTGGTTAGAAGTCACTGCTGACTGGGACTCCCATGCGTTAATGGTGGGGTGGAAATTGGTACCACCACTTTGGAAAACTGACACTAATGATGGAATTTCAACATTGTGCCCCCATCCCCACCCCTTGCCCACCACAAGACTCGGCAATCTTATCCTTGGCTATATATATTCAATAGAAATACATACATGTCTTTACCAAAAACAAATAATAGATATTTATAACAGCATTATTCATAATAGTCCCAAATTAGAAACTACTAAACCTCCAAAAGAAGTAGAATGGAAAAAAATAAATTGTGTTATGTGCAGGCAACAGAGGACTATCAAGTAATGAGCACAAACAGCCAATAACCACACAAAAATCCGAATCAGTCTCACAAATACAATGTGGAAGGGAAAAGCACAGAGAAGGGAAAAGAGTTTATACTGCATGGGCCCCTTTTTATGAAATTTGAAAATAAGTAAAATCAATCTATGAAATCAGAAGTCAGGATGCTTATGTCTGCTACTTTTAGGGAGTGGTGACTTGGAGAGGGCCCGAAGAGGATTTCAGTGGTGGTAATAATGTCCTGTTGTCTGATTTGGGGGTTGGTACCACGGTCGTTCACTGGAAAAAGTGTTTTGAGTGTGCACTTGTTTTACGCACCCCTCTATACGTGTGTTATCCTTTGCTAGAAAGTTAAAGGGGAAACAAGACAAGAAAGAAAACAAACAAGAAGAAAAACCGAACAAAAAATTACTGAAGGCCAGCCGCAGTGGCTCATACCTGTAATTAATCCTAGCACTCTGGGAGGCTGAGGCAGGTGGATTGCCTGAGCTCAGGAATTCAGGCCAGCCACAGCAGGAGTGAGACCTTGACTCTAAAAATAGCCTGGCGTGGCCGGCGCCTGTAGTCTCAGCTACTTGGGGGACTACAGCAAGAGGATCACTTGAGCCTAATAGTTTGAGGTTGTGGTGAGCTATGACACCACAGCATTCTATCAAGGGTGACAAAGTAAGACTCTGTCACAAAAAAAAGAAAAAAAAGAAAGAAAAGAAAAAATTACTGGACACTCTTCTTTTCTCTTTGTTTTCGATCTTCCCAAATATCCCTATTATGAAGTTTCCTAACATCACTGACCTCTCTTTGTTGTATATATTCTAGCCAAAATTCATATTCATTTGCGTGTCAGCCTTATACATTCCAAGAACAGTACTTGGCACATAATAAATATTCAGTAAATAATTTTTGAGTGAACGAATGTCTATGCTTTCAACTATTCTGTAAGCACCATTAGGTCATGTCAGAAGCTGTGTCTGGGTTTGCTTACCAATAAACTACATGTCTGGCCCTACATATGAACCTCTTAATATGGATTTTTTTTTTTTTATTTTAAAAGACAAAAATAAAAGAAAGAAAGAAGGAAGAAAGGAAGGAAGAAAAAGGAAGCCTGGTTTCCCCAACTGAGAGAGGGAGGTTTGCCAAACTATAGGATGTCATTTCTGCTATCCGTCCCATGAATATTTTATGAAGAATTCATGCTTCCTTCGTGGTAGCTTTTGTGCTAATGATCTGTAGTCATGCCAGGTAATTCTCAGATTCCTAAGTGGTGGGAGCTGGGGGTCTCAAACCAGATGAACTGAATACTCTCAGCATCCTGCTGCCTCTTCCCCCAAAGATAAGCCAGGCCATTGGGTTTGCGTAGAGCTCCATCCCCTGGGTTGTATGAGCAATAATTGCTTTGTAACATTAATGTGTAGGAGGCCAGGATATGCCACACTAGAATATGCCACTTTGGCAGAGGATTATTTTGAGCTGAAGGTAATGGAGAAAAATTAGGTACAAGAAAAGTCCTCGGCCTCCCTCTATTTGTCTAATAACAGGACATAAATTTACAAATGTGTCCTTCCTCCTCTTTTTACAAGGAAGGACAATGTTTGATCACCAAAGACAACTTCAGACCCTTATCAGGCTGTAAATGTACCAAAAGAATCATGATATGACTTTACTAAGTGACATTTATCTACCATTAGCTTCCATTTTCTTGCCTTTCCACAATTTGATCCCCCTGGAGACTCAAAGTTCTTTTCTACTGTCTTGTCACTTCTTTAAAAATGTATTATTCTGGTCAGCAATAAGTTAGGGAATATTTTAAGATAATTAAAAGAGTAGAATTGGAATGTTTCTAACACAAAGAAATGTTAGATTCATGAAGCGATGGATACCCTAATTACCCTGATTTGATTAATTCACATCATATGCTGTGTCAAACCATCACATTCACTCAACAAAGATAAACAACTATATGTATCCAAAATAATTTAAAATAAACAAGTAAAATAAAATCTTTATGGTGAAACATAATTTACCTGGGTGCAACTGAATGACCAGAGCTACAAGAAAGGGCTGGGCACGTGTCCCTTATGCCACCCGCACACGTTTTCCCACTTGTTAGGTGTACTCATAGAATGTAAGTGTCAAAGTGGTGTTTTGAAATATATGTGAAACAAGAAAATTGGCCTAGGTGGATTGGGACAATAACTCAATTAAATTTTTTAAAATCACTAGAAACCAGGACATATGCATTAAAGTGTCTTGAGAAAATTACATAAGTTTGTAATTTAGATTTCATTTAACCATAACCCCTTTTTATTACATCTTTGGAGTAAAATTAGAGTGACTGTCTAAGGCAGTTTGAAAATAGCTAGCGTCCTCTGGATTTGGAGGTTATTGCTTTATTTGGATTACTGCCCAGCATATCCACATAGATTGAACGTTCCTTATCTAAAATGCTTGGGAATGTTGGGAAGTACTGCAGTTTTCAGAACCTTTTTTTTTTTTTTTTTTTTTTTTGTATTTTGAGATATTTGTATTTAGTATTCCTAGTCCAAAACCTAAAACTCAAAATGTCTTAATGAATATTTTCTTGGGGCATTGTACTGGTGCTCAACAAGTTTTGAATTGGGAGGCATTTTGGCTTGAGTTTTCAGATTAGGGATATTCAGCCTGTATTTGCTTAACATGGTTTACATGCTGCTGTTCACAGTGTTGGCTTTTATCATCTAAATGGCTCCTAAACTGATGTGTCTTTAAGTGAAGGTTTAGATGAAGCCAGCAGCAGCTCATTATTTATGCACTATGCTGAGCAGCTCTTGCTGGTGGTTGCTAACGTGGGGGACACTGGGGGAAATGGTAGCTCATTTCAGAGGCAGACATTGGAAATGGTTTGTATTGGCGATGACGCCACTGCTGAGATGATGTTCCCTCTGTGTACACGCTTCTGTCTGTTGACAATTCTTCAATTAGAGAGTTGTGTTGCCTTTTTAAAATATGAAGGTAGAAAATAAAGACTTGATATGTGTCTTATTTTCAAGTCGCTTGTTAAATAATATATAACTGGTTCATTTCCAGTTGCAGAAAAAGTATCTAGTCTAAGAACATCACCCAGAACGTCCTCTTAGCTTTATCACCTGCTGTGGAACATTCTGTTTGGGGGAAACATAGGGAAATATTGAAACTGTGTGATCATGGGGAAAAGATCTCTATTCAGATTATTCAACCCATTCAGGAAAAACAACCAAGAATAATAATGGTTCCCAAACAGGGTGAAAACCAAGAGCATTGCTGCTAAGTACGATGAGAGATGATCACAATTCCTTTTGCTGCTGCAAAAGCTACATATTTAAATATGGTGAATTATACATTTTATTAAATATGTTACTAAATATTTCAACCATATTAAAGTTGAAATGAAGATATGGAAAAGAAAAAAATTACTATTCTTTATTAAAGATACTCTATAGTCTGAATTTCTAAGCCATCTCTTTGATAGCTACTGATTCCCTGAGTATTTTCAATGTATATATGAAGTATACATGTTTTTCTCTGGTTCATCTGCCTTCTGTTACAGGGGTCCCAAGCTAAGAACTCAAAAGGGTAGAAGGAAAATTATTTTTCTTTCACAGCAAACATAAAGTCTAGTATTATTGGGTGCTTGTGTCCCTGGCACCATGCTGCGCCCTTCACGTTCTCACAAGCACACCAGGAGATCGTTGCTGGAAGCAGTTCATTTTAGAGATGTTGAATGGGAACACACAGGTATTTTGCCTCAGGCCTTAGAGCCAGCATGGATTGGGGCCTGCATTTGAACTCAAAGCTCTTAAGTCACTGTATTAAGCATCCCTGCCCATCATAAAATTGACAATATTTACCAGGATAAGTATTTTAATAGTGATGGCAAGTAATATTTTTTGGGCATAGTATTAAAATTATAATGTACCAAACCCTGCCCTCAGTGCTTACATACCATGTATATTATTTTCTCCCATCGTGAAGGTGAGAAAAAAGAGACACTGAGGTTCAGGGACTATCTCAAGGTTACACACCTTGCACCTGGAGGAGGCAGTCTGGCTCTAACGTCTGTGCCCACAGTCATCATGCTATGCCGCGTCTTAAATACCTTCTCATTTAATTTGGGGCTTCTCAAACTTGAGCCTGCATCTGAGTCACCAGGAAGGCTTGTTAAACAGATTCTGGGATCCCATCCTTGGCTATTAATTCAGCAGGTCTGGGATAAAGATGGGGACTTGCATTTCTAGCAAATGCCCAGGTTTTGCAGATGCTGTTGGCCCAAGGACCCAACTTTGGGGAGCAGTCATTTTATTCTTATAGCAGCCTGCAAAGAAGATGCTACAACCTCCCCCATTTTAGAGGGAGCCTTAACAGTTTCACTGTCTGCACAGTGCCTGGTGCACAGTTACATGTCAATTGATAGATTTTGAATAAAGCAATGCAAGGAGTTGCCCAAGATCTCATAGCTTCATGGCACCGAGGAGTCAAATTCATATTGTCATTCCAGAGAAAAATCTTTTTAGAACAGTTCAAGGAGGCAAAGCTCTTGAATTCTCCATCTCCCACAATATCTCGAATGGCTTCCTGAATGCAGTGAGCACCTGGGAATAGTGCTCAGTTGAATTGAAATTAGAACACTGCCCAAGAGTTAAGATTCAAGTAATCATATTAGATTAGGTAATATTTGTTGTTTTCTTTGGGTTCCTGCTCCTTTCCCTCATGCATCACAATTCAGTTTGTGGCTACAGGTTGCTCTTGCGTGTGTTTTAACAGACAGCAGCTCGGTTCTTCACGTAGATTAACCCCGGAGGACAGAGAACATGCGTAACAGTTTTTGTTCATTCTTTTTAAGCTTGAACAATATGCTAATGTGATCAATGTCTAGTTTGACTTTCATCGTTAGTAGCAATCAAACGTTGCCATCAGTTGTATGTTTCTCAGAGTAAATGAAAGCATTTAATAATGCTTCACTTTGATCACCCACATGTATAAAAATTAGACATACATTTTGGAAAATGAAAGGAAATTGGTACACTTGAGGTGGGAAATGGAGCCCCACCATGACAGGAGCTTTGAAATAATACAACTTACAAAGTTTTAGGGCCTTTGTATCACTTGGCAATTAAGTTGAGCTCTGGTATTCTCAATGACGAGTTCCTGGAAGATAAAGCTTTGTACATTACATTCTGTATCCAAAACTGACCCCAGCGTCTTCCCTGTCTTTCTTCACTTGACCTTATTTCCTTCCAGATATTCCTAATCCAAGCCAAAGGCTCAGGAATGGAGGCCACCCTCACCTTCTTCCCTTTGCCCTCACCTTCGCCTCCCATCACTGCCCTGTGCTCAGACTGCGCTGACTGTGGCTGATGCTATTGATGGGCCCCTGATGCCCTGGGCTCTTTCGCCAGCTCCCTGTCCCCTGGCTGATGCTGTTGACAAGCCCCAGATGCCCTGGGTCCCTTCCCCAGCTCCCTGTCCCTTTAGTCCTTATTCCACCAGCGTTGCAGAGGCTTCTTCAGAGAACTACCTTGAGACTACTGACACTCTTTCCTCCCAGTACTTAGTAATTTATGTTACCCCGGGGTGGCCTATAATCAATGGCAAACTGGTATAGAAGTATGAAAGCCCAGTTCCTTTACCGTCAAGCAAAACAAATTCTGAAGTACAACTGATGCCTCAGATGCCCCTGTAGGATCAAATTAAGGCTGGCCCTGGCTTGGCCTCTTCCTCATCCCTGTCCCACTCACCCCTTCTCCTTCTGGTTCTCCTGGGGGAACATCGCTTGCTCACTCACTCTCACCTTGGGGTTTGCTTCTGGACAACTTCATCTAGGACGGTCTCTCTTGAGTGTCACCTTTCCATTCCCAGATCTGCTACCCTCCACACCCCTCATAGATAAGCAATTCCCAGCGCCACCAGGAACCTTCCAGCCCTCTGCCCTCAGACAACCTCTTAATATTCTTCCCTGATCACATCATCTCTCCAGTCAAAATCCAACAATGTTTCCTCATTTGCTGTGGAATGAAAGACAAACTTCTTGGCTTCAAATTTAAAGCCCTAAACCATGACTCCAATCTACTAATCTTTAATCTCTGTTTATAAATTCCTAACAGTGTACAGAACATAACTCTGACAAATCACTGCCCCACTGCCCCACTGTCTCAGCCCCCTTCCTCTGCTCAAAGCTATTTCTATATGGAACGTCCTCTCACTCGAAGCAACAAAAATCCTGCCTGTCCATCAAGTCCCCTCTCCGAGGGCCTTTTCTATTATTTGTATTAATACTTCATTGATTCTCCATTTGATTAGTTTCCTATTATTCCCATAACAAATTTCCACAAACTTCGTGGCTTAAAACAACACACATTTTTCATTTCACAGTCTGTAGGTTAGACGTTCAGGCAAACTTGACAGCATCCTCTTCTTAGGATCTCACGAGAATGAATTCAAACTTTAGACCATCTGGACTCTTAGCTAGAGGATCCTGGGAAGATCTACTCTAAAGCTCCTTTGAGAATTTAATTCCTGTGGTAAAGAACTGAGGTCCCCAGATCCCTCCTTCTCAAGCTGTAATTCTCTTCGAGAACTTCTGCTTCTGTGGAATCTCCCCTGTCTCCTGCTGAGAAAGTTCTCTATTCTTACAAGATATGTAATTAGATATGATAAAGGTGGCTATGGTTTTTCATGCTCACTCTATCTCTCCGGCTGAAAGCAAATTACCCCAAAATGCCAGAGCCACGCCATGAAAGGAGACTGGACCTCTGAGTCACCTTTTGGAGAAGAGAAGGATATGAGATTCTCCTTCACACTGGACGGTGGCATGTGGGGTAAGCCAGGTTGTGCTGAGCTACTGAGATTTCAGGAATCTTTGTTGCAGGAGCAAGTACTATTTACCTTGATTAACACACCAGGCTTCAAACTTAGGTGAAACCTGGATCTAGCATCTGTGCCCTTCACCGTAATGTCCTTCCTTCTGTTCCTCCTCCCTTTTCTCAACAGTAATACTTCAAGGGAAGCATTGGAAGAACCCGACACTCATGGAGAGGATGTAAATGTGCTCACTGTGATGTGTCTATAGCACACCTTGTATGTGGTGACTCAGATGTTTGCATTTTAGGTCTTGGCTGGGGTCTGCCATCACCTTCCTTTCCACTCCCCGATATTCTTCATTCACTGTTTAACAGACAGGCAATAAACACTTGCTGAATTAAATGTAGGAAATGAGATTTTAAAAAACAAATTAATTGTACAAAATATATTTCAAGAAAAGAATTCAGGGTACTTAAAAAAATTAACCAGTAGTATTCTACTGACATAGAATGTGTACTAGCCAAAGGACTCTCACCTAACTTTGTTTATTTGTTTGTTTGTTTTTTGAGACAGGGTCTCATTCTGTCACCCTCGGTAGAGTGCTGAGGCATTACAGCTCACAGCAACCTCCAACTCCTGGACTAAAACAATTCTCTTGCCTCAGCCTCCCGAGTAGCTGGGACTACAGGCACTCACCACAATGCCCGGCTATTTTTTGTTGTGGTTGCCACTGCTGTTTTAGCTGACGGTGCCGGGTTCAAGCCTGCTACCCTCAGTATATGGGGCCGGCACCCTACCCACTGAGCCACAGGCACCACCCTCACCTAACTGTTTATACCTGTCAGGTGGTAACTCCTTGCAACAAATTTATCAGGAAGAAACTTATGTTTACACTGGAAATATCAAAACACAGCAAAGACCTCTAACATCTTATTTAATGATAGATATGGTTATTTTACAAATTCTATATCTTCTCTAAAGCAGTGAAATGGATAATATCTCTTTTCCTGATACTGAAGGTCAAAGCACAGAGGGAGACCTTTGTTCCCCACCATGAGTGTACTCAAATAGAAGGTATATATATATACACCTCTTTGAACTTTTCCCAAATTTATGTATGATTCAGCGAGACTTATTTGGCAGGGAAACTCCAGAAATGAGTGGGATTACTGAACTAATTCTATTCCATCTCATGGCCCTGGTTTAAAATTACAGATTTTAAGAAGGACCAAGAAAAGGACATAAAACCAAAGAACAAAAATATAAATTCTTTGTTATAATACCAAATGTTAGAAACCTGGAATAATATATCCTGGAACTAACCTCAGAGTAATGTGCTTCTAACATGCTTCTAAAACTTCTAAAATTCAAATAGCCTCTTTTTCCCCCCCAAATTCTCTGCCCAATGTCCACTTACTATTGTTCGGGAATATAAAGCTCTTTCACAATTACAGTTATGAAGTTTAAATTCGCGTATAAATATGCATGTTATCTATAAATACATTTCTGTTTTAAATGTGTATATATGTATATATTACCACAGATTGCCAAATTATAAAGATTTCCATACATTTTTATCTACAATGATGAAGATAAAAATCATCCTTGAGGTCTTCCTTGAGGTCTAGACCCAAATTTTCACTGTGCAATGGACCTCTCCTCAGGTGTCCTGCAGTTTATTAAATTCCAATAGTCCAAAACCAATTCCGTCATTTTGTCTCTAAACTGTACTCTTCTAAGGATAGTCTTGACTAGAATTGCTGAAGCAGATGTGGTGAAACACCGTCAGCCTCGGGAGATTCCTGCACAGAGAACTGACAGCACCTGCTGATGGAATTGTGCGTGTGCTGGGGAGTAGGGCTGGTGGAGGTGAGAGGGAGAGAAAAAGGCAAACCAAGAATGGCTTTATTTTGGCCCTCAGTGAATGTTCTCCCACCCTGCCTTAGCAAAGGCTCTCTCTAACTCTAGTCTGGACAGAATTACAGCAGTGACCTGGTTCCCCCTCCCCCATTTTTTTTCAGGCTCCCATTTTCCTTTCTGACTCCTTCAAAATTATCCTCTAGACCAGCTGTGGTCCCCAACCTTTTTGGTTCCAGGGACCAGATTCATGGAAGACAATTTTTCCATGGGCCTGGGGGCCAGGAGTGGGGAGGGGAAGATGGTTTCAGGATGATTTAAGCACATTACATTTGTTGTGCACTTGATTTCTGTTATTATTACATTGTAATGTATAGTGAAATAATCATAAACTCACCACTGTGCAGAATCAGGGAAAGCCCTGAACTTGTTTGCCTGCAACTAGACGGTCCCATCTGGGAGTGGCAGGAGTCAGGGACACCCAAACTGTGTTGTTCATGTCCTCAGCCCCACCTCAGATCATCAGGCATTAGATTTTCATAAGGAGCACGCAAGCTAGATCCCTGGCCTGCCAGTTTACAGCAGGGCTCATGCTCCTTTGAGACTCTGATGCTGCTGTAGCTGCTCTGGCAGGAAAAGGAGCTCAGAGGTGGTGAGCAACAGAAAGCAGCTGCAAATACAGATGGAGCTTTGCTCACCTGCCCCCCACTCACCTTCTGCTTTGCAACCTGGTGCCTCTCACACCATGGACCAATACTGGTCAGTGGCCTGGGAGTTAGGGGCCTCATTTCTAGATTATCCCATAAGTCTCAAAAGCATGTCCTTAGAAAATGGAATCAATCAAGACCTAATTAAGTAACTGAATCCACACTAATTATGGTCAGAAAGCATTTATAGTGAGGGAGACTGTTCCCTAGATTGGAACGCAGAAAGAGCGTTGAGGAGACGCCAAGTTAAAACCAGATATTTGGAAGTTATTGCCACTTCTAGGGCTGAGGTAATTTAGACAATTAATAACTGAAGGATGTGGTTACTACCCTGAAGCCTGAAATAAACAAAGGAGAGAGGGGAGGCACCTAGGACCTGGAAGCTTGGAGAGACTCCTAAATTCTCTTGACTCCAGACTTATTCTCTTAAACCCATCAGTTGTGTCTGTTATTTACTCTATTTGAAATTTTACTTGCCCCGCCTAGAAAACAGCTCTGGAAAGCCACCTCAACGTCTTCAAGCATAGTAAATCACACGGTCTTGGTTGACAGCTTTGTGTTTCCATAGCTGTATGTCAACGTGGATCGTATTGGATTGTCACGTAGCTGTTGACAGAGCTGTCTCACCCACAGGACTGTGACTTTTGCAGTTAAGAATTATATCTTGCTGACTTCCCAGAACTCATCTGGAGACATGTGTCACATCAGCCACAGAACACGAGCTGATATTTCAACAAGGCTTTGAGTTTCAAATTGGAGTACAAGATCAAATACTGCTTTGTTCACTGTTTGTACCAAAGCTATACGCAATAATTAGTGGACATTTTACTTGTACGACATCTTTATGAGTAAGTTTTGTGTAATTAAAAACCCTCCTACACTTAATAGTCAGCTCAGCATCGTATGGATCACCAGTTTGGGGGCGGCCCACCTGGGTGGTGGTTCTCCCAGTCTCTGCTTGTTCAGGCATCTCTGCTCAGCTGTGGGTGGGCTCAGGGCTGGCTGGTCTCAGAACCTGTTTGTGCTCCCAGTGACACCTTTCATCCACGTGCTAACCAGGCCTGGTAACAGGGCAGGGGTCAAGATCACTTGAGGGGTATGCTTACACTAGTTCACCATCATGTCTGATGCTATTTATTAGACAACGATGACCAGAAAAAACTCAAAAGGTGGGTGGCGCTCGGAGCTC
This sequence comes from Loris lydekkerianus, assembly GCA_963574355.1. Taxonomy (NCBI): domain Eukaryota; kingdom Metazoa; phylum Chordata; class Mammalia; order Primates; family Lorisidae; genus Loris; species Loris lydekkerianus. Next base: position 27,107 of record CAUYPK010163687.1, read on the forward strand.
AGTGGGAAGGGCACCGGCCACATACACGGAGGCTGGTGGGTTCTAACCCAGCCCAGGCCAGCTAAAAAAAAAAAAAAGCAATGACAATTGCAACAAAAAAATAACTAGGTGTTGTGTCGGACACCTATAGTCTCAGCTACTTGGGAGGCTGAGGCTTAAGCCCAAGAGTTTGATGTTGCTGTGAGCTGTGACACCACAGCACTCTACCCAGGATGACATACATAGTAAGACTCTGTAAAAAAAAAAAAAAAAAAAAAAAAAATTTAGAAAAGAAAATTAAAACAAGATAACTTTTCACCAATCAAATTAATAATTTTTTCAAGTGTTATTTTTAATTCTGGAAAAGATATGATTTGTTATAAAAAATAATTCAAACCCTTATAAATTTAACATCAAGTCTAACAAAATATGTAATCATAAGTTAGAAATGTAGTTAGATACATGCCAAATATGAATCTTTCCATCAGCATTTTTTAAACAAGAAATCAAGTATTAAAAAAAAAAAAAGAACTAAATTCTGCTAATGGAAACAGACTGCAAAATATAGATTCAAATGACAGATAATTATGTAGTCAATTATATTTTCAGAGAAAATTTTGTAACATGAGAACACTTGTAATAAAATGTTAACTGCACAAATTGAATTGCCCAATTTGAAATACAATGATTTCTCAAGACAGTGATATTAGCTTTTAATGTTTACTCTCTCCATCTCTCTGGATTTCTTTCTGGATTTCTTAGGTTTTCAAAATTTATCATATATCACTTTTGTAATAAAAATTTTAAAAACTGGCTCGGTGCCTGTAGCACATTGGTAACAGCGCCAGCCACCTACACCGAGGCTGGTGGTTTCAAGCCTGGCCCTGGCCTGCTAAACAACAAAGACAACTGCAACAAAACATAGCGGGGCATTACAGCGGGCGCCTGTAGTCCCAGCTACTTGGAAGGCTGAGGCAAGAAAATCACTTGAGCCCAAAAGTTTGAGGTTGCTTTGAACTGTGACACCATTGCACTCCATCCAGGGTGACTTAGTAAGACTGTCTCAAAAAATAAAAAAAACCTCAAGAGGTGGTGACATAGATTGCATCTTTCATTGGCAGGAGATTCAGTCCTAATGCCAGCATCCCAGTTCTAAACCTCAGCCTCAAGAAGCCTTGTACATTTCTGATCTGTCTTTCTTGAAATCTTGCCACCACCATGACTGACAGCCTGGACTTACCTATGGGGCAATTAGTGACCCCACAACAGAGAGTCCATTCGTCTCATCTGTGGGCATCCTGCACCCTTCTGGCCCTCCAGACATAAAGGAAAATACAGCAAAGACCTACAGAGATGCTGCTCAGTCCACAGATAACCCCAGACAAGACCAGAAAAGCAGTAACAAATTTTTACTATTTTTAAACCTCTGAGTTTGGAGATAGTTTGTTATACATCAATAGCTAGCTGACAGGGAGCTTATTACCAGCCTGTCATAATAGTATTCTCCATGCTGAGCTAAAGTCATCTTGGAGTTGTTTTTCTTTTTTCTTTATTCTTGAAGGTGTTTCCTTGAGTCACACTTTCATACACATTGTCCTTCCTTCCTTCCTTCCTTCCTTCCTTCCTTCCTTCCTTCCTTCCTTCCTTCCTCCCTCCCTCCCTCCTTCCTTCCCCTCCCATTGTCCAGTGACAAGTGTATGTAGTTTGTACAGCCAAGAGCCAGGACCTTTTATGTTATCTGTCTTCAGTAGAGACAGTGGCCATAGCACAGGCTTCACAGTCAGAAGTTCTAGGTTTAATCCTGGTTCTGACACTGACCCACACTACATCTTGGGACAATTCCTTTGATCCACCTAAGCCTTGGATCTGTATCTGTAAGATGAGGATAATGATGTAAACCCAGGACCCCCATATACACCACGCTGGTTGTTTATGGCACAATCCCAAATGTCACCAGCTGTTGTTCTTCAGCATATAACCTGCATGGCTGGACACAATAGCCATGTGTTGCTTGGGATAAACACGAATCTTATGTGTCGTAGGTACTTAATAAGGGTTCGTTGTTTTTCTTCTATTTCCCAATTTATAGTCATAATATTAAAACCTGGGATCCAAAAATTGGCTAATTTAGGCCATGGAGCAAATCTGGCCTAGAGTCTGTTTTTGTAAATAAAATGTTATTGGAAAACAGCCACACTCATGTCTCTGGCTGCTTCTGCTCCTCCAGTGGCAGAGAGGAGTAGTTGTAAACAGTCCGAAATATTTATGATCTGGCCCTTTACAGACCAAGTTTTCAGAAAAAGCTCTAATGTCCTGTATGCTTAATTTTTTTCTTTTCTTCTTTTTTTTTTTGTGTGTGTGTATGTTTGAAAATGAAAAATATGGAACGCTTCACGAATTTGCATGTCATCCTTGCTCAGGGGCCATGCTAATCTGCGTGTTTAATTTTTATGGCAATTAAGAACCACCCAGAGACTTTGTTTAAAAATTCAGATTCTGCAGCCTCACCAACCAGAGATTCTTGATTGGTAGAGCTGGATGAGGCCTCAGCATCTGCATTTACAAATAGCACCCAAGTAATGCTGGCATCGCCAGTTTAGGGAGCACACTTTCAATAGATGCTCTAATCACCTGACCTGACATGATTGTATTGAATCCTCAGTTTGCAAATAGCCAGGTCTTAATTGAAAACCCATGCAAACACACGGAGCCCACTTTACAAAAAAGCTCAAAATTGTGCTCTAGGAATTGGCTAATTAACAATGGCTAACCATTTTAATCCCAATGTGCCTTAGAGAGAATTCATGTTTATTCACAGAAGGAAAATGTTATAATAATTTAGGTCAAGGACAGCAATCACCAGCCAAAATCAGAAACCAAACCACAAAAATAAAATAAAGAATATATCTTGGGCTTTAAGTATTAGTCTGTGTACAAAATGAAAAATCCATCTCACGGTTTTCTTACATTAGAAAGCTTTACTCTTTCTAATTATGCCATGTGTCCAATTCGCCCTAAAATATATAATAGTGGTATACTTGGTGACAACTGTATACTCCATGGCTCAAAATAATTTATATTTTCCCCACTAATAACAGATCACAGATGCTCTCTTGACAGTCTTAAAGATTTCAGACTGATTACTAACACAGCAGCTGACTTAAGACATTTGAGGTCAGATCTGTTGTGATCCAACTAATGATATTTAAAAATTATTCTACAATGAGCTTTTATAAATTATTATAATTAAGCTGGTTGTTATGAGCTTGCCCTTCCTTGGTCCCTAATTTAATTTCCTTTAATGATTTCTTTCTTCTCCCCATCTTTCTCCTTCAATGCTTAAAATAAAAAGAGCAAATCACTTCCTTTTAAAGTTGCATAATGTACCCTCATTTTATCTTTGTCATTTAAATCACACTCCTTTTATTAGTAGAAAAATGACCTGAATATTATTTTGAGTCTATTTTAAATATGGAATAAGCCTCAGAGAGCAGGAGACTCTTAAAAAGCTGGGAGAGAGTTTAAGGTCCTCTCTGTGTCCCGTCCAAAGACAGAACGTTCGGAGTCAATGCTACCTTCTGTGGTGTGTGGGGCCTTAGAAGGGAGTTCTGGAACAGAAAACCCACACACTCCAGGTGCAGATTCGAAGATTTATGAACTGTTACAACAAAACACACACCCACGCACTCTAAAGGAATTGACTCTAGCTCTTATAATGTGTTCCTAAAATAAATCCCGCATGCCAACTGAGGTATTAGAGTAAAGATGAGCTTTGGGTAGAGAAAAATCAGATTTATATCCAAGTTCCACCTTCCTCCTTTGTTTTCTTCTCTTTTCCCTCCTTCTTCCCTGTCTTCTTTCCTTCCCTCTGTGAAAGTTGATCATATGAATTGAGTCGTTCTTGTCAGACCCAACTAAAACAAAGTAAGAAGCTAGAGAGAAAAAGCTCTCAGGACACATAATATTGCTCCAAGAATGTGAGTCTCAGCCAGCCTGGCTGGTGAAACTGCCTTCTGTAACCTGAGCCAGTTTTACTAAATGGCCATTAAAACAACCTGCTGCAACTCTCAGACCAGTTTAACTCACCGAATGCTATCACTCACCAATCAGAGCTTGTCAGCACCCCAAAAACCTTACTGCTACCAATGAACTTTCTCAAGAACTAATAGGTAACATTTTTCCCTTTTATAAAACCTCCAACCTCCTTTCTGTTTTTTGAAAATACAGAAGATCACCAGGTCTGCATTTATCCCAGAATTGCAATTCTTTCCTCCCCCCAAAAACTTACATTTAGAGATTCATGTTTACATATTTCACTTTGACTTTGACTCTTCCTGTCTTCCTCCTCCCCTCCCCCTCCTTCCGTCTCTTCCTCCCTTCACCCTCTTCCCTTCCTTCCCTCCTTCCTTTTTCCCTCCCTTCCTTTCTTCCTTTTCCCTTCCTTTTGGCTATAATTCCTTGAGTAGTTTTCCTAATTTATCACAGTTATTACTTTTCTGCTTGTGAAACAGAGACTGGAAAATTCCTACCACATAGGTTTCACAAGGTCTGTTAGGATCATGGTTTGACTAAAACAATTATTTGTAATTCTTTTTTTCTTTCTGTTTTTCTACATTTTTCAAATTTTCTACAAGGCAAATGTATTTCTAGAATAAACTTGAGAGGCAGCATATTGCATAATATTTAGGAGCATGGATTTTTTCAGTGTGCCTATGTTCAAACATTGCTCAACGGATTGCTAGTTGTGTGACATTAGGTAAACTAAGAAATCTCTCTATGCCAATCTCTTAGGGTATTAAATGGAAATAAAATAAGTATCCTACTTCATAAGATTTTTTTGAGTATTAAATTCATAAAAAACTTATTCTGAATAAGTATTAATTATCATCACAATTATCACTTTGATGATTATAAAATAGGATGTTATTTGTTCAATCTCTTTGTCGTTAACCTCTTTGAGGATCCCAGTGTATGTGTCCCCCAAAATTCATTTGTGGGAATCCTAATTCCGTAAGTGATAATATTACGAGGTTGGGATACTGGGCAGGTGAGTAGATCTTGAGGGTAGAACCTTCACTTTTTGGTCCTTATTTTATAAGCCTGGGTAAGTTCATTCACCTCTTCACACTGTCCACACTGAGGACAGGGAAGTGGACCTGGAAGAGCACCCTCAGCAGAACCGGACCATGCTGACACCCTAGTCTTGAACTTCCCAGCATCCAGGACGGGGAGAAAATTAATTTCTGCTGTTCATAATCTATTCAATCTGTAGTATTTTGTTACAGCAGCCAGAGGTACTGAGATAGCATCTACCTTACTTTAATATAGAAGCCAATTCTTATTGACCACCATCTCTATGTCCATTCTAGACATTCATATTTGTATTCTTTTCATAAAGTAAATAGGGTTTGGTTTGATAGATAGTCCTGCATTTTGGAATCTCCTCCCAAATAAATATTTGCCTTTGAATCTTTGTCTCTGCACCCGTCTGCTTCTGGAAGATCTCAGACTAACATGTAAATTTAATGCTGAGGATGTTAAATTGAAGTAAGCTGGATAAACCTAAAATTCATAGCAGACTTCCTAGGAAGTAGAAAAGAGTTCAGTGGATTAAAACAAGTATTACTTAACTCTGAAAATCAGAATTTGAAAGGAAGAATGGGCTTGTTCAGTAGGTTCCTGTGTACAGGGAAGGGCAGGCTGGTATCAATTTTGATCTTACTAGTGATTTAGTAAACTAGTCACCAAGATTGCAGTGATGGGAAATATCATCAGGACTTTTCTTGGAGTACACTTGATACTATTTTACAATTAAAAAAACAACATAAGCAGGGGAAATGAATAGGAAATTTACAAAAGCAGAATAAGATGAGTTAATCTGTAGAGGTTTTGAGAAAGTCATAAATTTATCATAAATATAAAATCTTTCAAAACAAATGTCCAATTCTTTTTCTATCTGTACTGAAAATCACAAAACAAGACTGACTTTCCTACTGAAAACAATGTAAAATGCAAGCTAAAATATAAATAATATATATATATATTCTGAGATAGAGGCTCAATCTGTCACCCTGGGTAGACTGCTATGGAGTCGTCATAGCTCACAACAGCCTCAAACTCTTGGGCTCAAGTGATTCTCACTCTTGGGATCAAGGGATCTTCTTGACTCAGCCTCCGGAGTAGCTGGACCACAGCCACTGGCCAAGATGCATGGCTAGTTTTTCTATTTTTTTGTTGAGACAGGGTCTCACATGCAGTCACTTCTGAGCTCAAGCAATGCTTGAGCCTCCCAGAGTTCTAGAACTACAGGCATGAGCCATCATGCCTGGCCTATAAATAACATTTTTAAATGCAAGCATGAGTGTAAAAGAAAGTATAAACTTTTCACTCGTTGAAATTAGGAAAACAGATAGTCCAGCAAAGTCAAAGGTAACTTCAATCTAAGGATATTCATCAGGTAACAGGGACCTGAGATATGGTGGCTTTCCAAGTCTGGTTGGAGAATAGGGTTTGCTAGAATCTGAGGACAAAGCCGGAGCTCACCCTCTTATAATGGGGTCCACAAAGGGCTGTTCTCAGAGTAAAGATAAATGGGAACAAAACAAAACTATCTTTGCTGCCTGCACTCTCTAAACCCTCCACGTTTTATACTACGTGAGTCAGTTAATCATCTCAGACCTTGGCACTGAGTGGAAAAAAATAAAATAATATATATGTGTGTGTGAGATTATATAGTCATGTTCTTTTCATAGGTTTGTAATCCAATTCATATTACCTTACTTGTCTGATCTGAAAAACTTTAAGCTGAGAATTCAGCTTTAAGTTGTATTTTATGGTAAGATTAGCTTTAATAAATAAACCCTGACATATCAGCAGCTAAGCCCAATTCACATTCCTTTCTTTCTTTTTTTATTTTTATTTTTATTATTTTTTAAATTTTTACATTTTATTAGCTACAGTATAGATCCTAGAGCTGCTTCATTCTCTGCCCTCCCCCCAACCTTGGGGTCAGGCCTTCCCGGGAGCCCCTGCCTTTGCTGTCTGGGCCCGCTGGAACTCCTGCTGCAGCTGAGCAAGGGTTTCCCTCTGTTGCTCTGACTGCTGTTCAAGGTCCCGGAGCTGGGATTCATATCACTTAATTTCAGCTGTGATATAGTCCAGCCTCTTCTCCACTGTGACCCGAGCCTCCCCCAGCTCCTGTTTGAACAGCACAGGACCCAGAAGTTTAAAGACCACATTGGACTCATCCAGCAAGCCCAGTTCCTCCTTCATGATATTATTTTCTGTAAGTTGTGCCTCAAGCTTCTGCCTCCCTGACATGGATTTACTCAAATTCTTCTGTAACTGTTGATATTTCTCCACTTCTCCCTGCAGCTTCTTCTGGATCAGTTCAGCCATGGTGGGGATGAAAGCCTACTCACGTTCTCCCTTCAGTATTCTCCTTTTTTATTCTTATTTTTATTAAATCATAGCTGTGTACATTAATGCAATCATGGAGCACCATACACTGGTTTTATATACAATTTGACATATTTTCATCACACTGGTTAACATAGCCTTCCTGGCGTTTTCTTAGTTATTTCTTAACACAATAACTCACATTTATTTCGTGCTTATACTACATTCAATACCACAGGTTTGGGACGGGAGGTGAGGAGCTCTCTGAAGACCTCTGTCACGTTACATGTCCCATAGGGCTTCCCTGAGCGTCACATCTTCCTGTCAGTCAGAGGAAGAGGGGCTGTGTAGGAATGTTCAGGGGTGATGCCGTACAGCATGAAAAATAGCCCCTCGTGGTTGTGATGGGACATACTAGCTACTCAGGGGGCTAAAGCGGAAGGATTGGTTGAGCCCAGGAATTTGAGGCTGCAGTGAGCTGTGATCATGCCACTGCACTTCAGCCTGGGCAAAAAAATAAATAAATAAATAAATAAATAAATAAATACATAACGTCCTCCTGTGAATCAGGTCTCCCATTCTACTCTTGCAATGTACCTTTGAATAGGTGGAAGCTACTTTCCCACTCACTAAATCTGGCTTGGACTTATGCCTGTTCTTAAAAAGGTCTGCCCTGAAGAGAAACTAACAGGCATTAGCCAACAGAATGTGGTGGAAGTAAAATTATAGAAATTCTAAGGTCAAGACTTAAGTGGGCTGGCAGCAGCTACATTTTCCCTGTTGGGCCCAACTGTCATGTTGTAAGAACGACCAGGCAATCCAGGGGGAGAAAGAAGCCATGTAGAGGTCAGGGTGGATGGGACATCACAGAGAGGAGCCACGAAGAGGAGCATATCAGAGTCCCAGCTCACAGTGAGCACCAAAGCCCCCATTCACGGAAGAGATCATGCTGGGCTTTTCAGCCCAAGGTGACTTACTGCTTAATGCAGGACCAAGACAGAGCCCAGGTCAGGACAACAAAGTACTGCCCAGCCAATTGGCTGTTGAAATAAATAACAAAATGGTTGCTACTAGGTACTAATGGTACCAGGTCCTGGAGGTTGTTCGTGACAGAGCATTCGGTAACTAAAATGGATGTTCATTCAGAGGGGAGGTTTTTACGAGTTGGGGTTGGAAGTGAGGGAGCCCTTCATTCATATTCCATTAACCAGACTCATAGCACAAGGCCAAACTCAGCTCCAAGGGAGGCTGGGAAATACAGCCTGGCCATGCATCCAGGAAGCAGAGGGAAGCGTTTTGGTGGACTGCTAACCTGTTTCTGCTACAGTGCTCCCTGTTTGATGGTTCCTATGCACTCAAAATAGACAGAATCAGATAGTGTCTGAAGGAATTTACCTTTACTCCAGACTTCAAAGAATTAGCTCCAAATAAAGAAGAAAAAGGGAGACTTTTAAGTATAGCTATTACAGCTATTTCAAAAGACCACAGAAGAATATTATTCCCCCCAAATTTGAAATCAGTCCATTCCTATAAATATGATGTATCAAGCCTGACTCAAAAGTAATAGGAAATCTGAGTGGCTTTATAACCATTAAAGATAAGAATCAGTACTTTAAAGCTTCTCCACAATGGAAATCTCAGATCTTAACAGACTTACAGGCAAGTTCTAACACACATTAAAGGAAATGGTAATTTCAATATTACTCATATTCTTTAGAGAACAGCAAAAGAAAGAGCAACATTTTATAAAACTAGTGAAATCATGACTTAAACGCCTAACAAAAAGAACCAGGAAATGGAAATTTACAGAAAATTCTCACTCATGAACATGAGCATGTAAATCTGAAAGAAAATTTTAGCAAACTGAATTGAGTAGAGTATAAAAAGAATACATTATACCTCACAATCCAGCTGGATTTATCCCAGGAATGGGAGGTTGGTCTTTAAAAAGTTACATATGTGGGTGGCACCTGTGGCTCAAAGGAGTAGGGCACCAGCCCCATTTGCTGGAGGTGGTAGGTTCAAACCCAGCCCCGGCCAAAAACTACAAAAAAAAAAAAAAAAAAAAAAAAAAGTAACATATGTAAATAATTATGTATATTTATATGAAAATTATACTAACAAAATTCACTACATTAACAGATTAAAAGAGTCCACTTTGAGTCTGACATATATGGAGCTTGGAAGTTACCACTCATCCTAACAATATCTGAAAATCAATAGCTCTTTGACTTAAGTCCATCAGAGAGTTGAGGTCACAGGGCAAACTGCTATCCTAAAAGTTGGAGAGATTGACAGATAGGCACAAGAAATCCAAACTTACTTAAACAGACATGTACAGGTGAAAACCAAAGCAAGAAGCAACACTGGGTTAAGAAAACTTGAACTGTAAGTGATGGATTGCTGGCATCTCAGTATAGACAAGTCTGAGAGTTAAAAATTTCAAAGGAGTCTAGTCTTAGAGGGTGCAAACACTTGTGGGTTTTTTTTTTGTTTGTTTGTTTGGTTGGTTGGGTTTTTTTTCTGTTTTGTTTTGAGACAGAATTATGTTGCTCAGACTAGAGAGCCATGGTGTCAGCCTAGCTCACAGCAACCTCAAACTTCTGGGGTCAAGCAGGCCTCCTGCTTCCACTTCCCAGGTAGCTGGGACTACTGGTGCCCACCACAGCACCCAGCTAATTTTTTCTATTTTTAGTAGAGATGGTGTCTTGCTCTTGCATAGGCTGGTCTTGAACTCCTGAGCCCCTGGGATTCTCCTGCCTAGGCCTCCCAGAGTGCAGGGATTACAGGCATGAGCCACTGTGCCCAGCCAGGTGCACACATTTTTACCTCCAAGAGATCTACTAGGTTCTCATAGAGAAAGTCAGAGAAAAGTGCCTTCTGCTTCCAACAGGGAGATAACAGAAACAGCCATTTTAAAATGTCAGAGAATTCTATTCCTTCTTTCTTTATTTATTTTATGTTTTTGAGACATAGAGTCTCAAGCTGTCACCCTGGATAAGTGCAGTGGCGTCATAGATCACAGCAAACTCCACCTCAGGCTCAACTAATCCTCTTGCTTCAGTTTTTCTATTTTAGTAGAGATGGGGTCTAGCTTTTGCTCAGGCTGCTCTTGAAATTGTGAGCTCAATCTATCCACCAGCCTTGGCCTCCCAGAGTGCAGAGATTACAAGTGTGAGCCACTGCATCAGGCCAGAAATCTGTTCTTTAAAAGGCCTGCCCTCAAGAGAAACTATTTTACTAGAGCTGATTAGGTATTTATCAGAGCCCAGCTTACATAAGGAAGGGGATAAAACACATAAGGAAGGGGATAAAACCCAACTCCAGTCCCCTCTAGAAATTCTGTCCTTCCTAAATAAGGGAAAACTGAGAAGCAATCAGTTGAATATGTGTGAGAGTCACATACCACGGCTCAGGTTCAGGTGGAATAGAGACCTAGTCATAGGACTGCAGCATCGCCCCCAATCTCCCACACACACGTGTACAAACTACAGCATCGCCAAACATCTTCAAAACACGCAGGTAACAGCTGCAGCATCAACCCCCATATCCACACACACACTATACCAGCTGCAGCATCTCCCACCATCTCCGACACACATACTGTACCAGCTGCAGCATCTCCCCCGTCTCCCCCACACACACTGTACCAGCTGCAGCATCTCCCCCCGTCTCCCACACACACACTGTACCAGCTGCAGCGTCTCCCCCCGTCTCCCACACACACTGTACCAGCTGCAGCATCTCCCCCCGTCTCCCCCACACACACTGTACCAGCTGCAGCATCTCCCCCGTCTCCCACACACACTGTACCAGCTGGAGCATCTCCCCCCGTCTCCCACATACACACTGTACCAGCTGCAGCATCTCCCCCCGTCTCCCACACACACGTACCAGCTGCTGCTTCTCCCCCGTATCCCCCACACACACGGTACCAGCTGCAGCATCTCACCCCGTCTCCCACACACACACTGTACCAGCTGCAGCATCTCCCCCCGTCTCCCCCACACACACTGTACCAGCTGCA